>APFE030801196.1:0-43200 GCA_000404065.3 Pinus taeda
GACCCAGATGCAGATAGACTTAATTCTGAATGTACCTTGCGGGATTCTTTTAGGGAATCAAATTTGAACATATTTTTTCAGTACGAACATCTATATCTAGCACATGTTAGATATAGCACTTGAAATGGTATATGAAAAAGCAAAGAAATCTATGACTTACGTCACATATTTTTCGAAGAACAGAATTCATATCAAATCCGATCGATTCGGAACCATCTGATAAAACAGGGACTCTTTCTTTTATTCCTACTAAGAGAGAGAAGAGAGAGAAGAGAGAGAAGACAAATTGTTCTTCAATGGAAGAAATGAGATTATCAACTCATTCTAGAAAATAACTAATGAATTCAAACCAATTGAAGAAAATCATATTTGTCATAGGAAAATGATAATGATAGGGATTAGTACATCCCTTACGGGGTAAGAGGAATAAATTCCATGTAGAGTGTTTCAATTTGGAACGAAGATCAATATTACTGGATCCTTATGGAACAGATATATTCATGCATGTATGGAAGGACGCAATAATTGAATTCTTAAGGCATTACCATTATAGCCACTTCTCCCTCATACTACGAGTGAAGGGAAAATGTAAACTACCATTAAAGCAGCCAAGTTATTACCGACTATATCATTACGGATCATGTTTTTCTAAAAAATGAATGATTTATCGAGGATTGATTAAGGGAAACTATTAACCATAGTGCAAAGTTGGAGTTTTTGAAATGACATGGTCCACCTTTGCATTCTGAACGTTACTGACGTTCGAGTGTATGAGGATTCAATAATCCATTTGTTTCATTGGAACCAAAGTTACTATAACTAACTCGAGGGTCTTACATTCACGATGGAATCGAGATCAAATGTACGTATTTCATTCTCTATATTGATAATATGTAGCAATATGTCTCCAAAGGTTTTGTAATGGAAATACATACTTTTCGTTCCATTTACTTACCTCAACAAGTCGACACCCAGATTTGAACTAGGGATGGAGGATTTGCAGTCCTGCTGCCTTACCGCTTGGCTATGTCAGCCATACCCGCAGTCTCCTCGAGATTATACAGTGAATGAACGATGAGGATTTAACCTGTAAATCGGACGGTGTTGGTTGATTTGCCTCTGTGAAAAGAGGTACTTAGGGTTTGAGCTATTCATTTATGAGCGTTTAGCTCGCAGAGCCGCATCGTTTTCCATTTGTTTAATCAAATAATTAGATGTTATATATACTTATGATATATTTTTAATAAAAATATAAATACAAAATTCAGAACTTAATACACCAAAATATGTATTTTAAAAATGTATTAATATAGATTTTAGATTTATTTTGAAATAAAATATAATATTCCAAATCTAATAATATTTTATTTATTATTATATTATATATATTATTATTAATAAACTATATCCCTTCTATATATATTAATATTTTACTTAAAATCAACCGAACACGTCATTAAACACCAAACCTCAATCCTATTATCAATAGTGTATATATATATATGCTCTTTTTCTAATAATCGAATCCAATTAAAAAAATTAAAATAAATAAAAAATAGGAATATAATAATCCATATCAATATTTAGGATTCCTAATTACTCCATTCATTCAATAATCAATAACAAAATACTTACATTCATAGCTATTCCACTTTACATTATTTTCCAGGAATGTATTGGAAAAACTGTATCAACAGTTATCTGCAATTCTTAGAGAGCCCTCATTACTCCTCCAATCCTTCCCACGATATATTGGAAAGTCTGCGCAGTGTATCTGCAATCCTTAGAGAGCCTCCGTTGAACATGCGGCTTTCCGTGAGCACCTTTCCCAATTTCACATCAATTAGTGGTAATCGCTCAAGCACAAATTCAATCCAATTAAGTACATTTGATTTGAAATCGGATAGTGGAGATAGTGGTTCCTTCTTTCTATCACAACCCTCTACCCGGTAATAAAAAAAAATATTTATCTAACCATTATATCCTTTTACATTCTAAGGTAATTAATTTATTCGACGAAGGTAAAGTTATTATAGGTTAATCCCGATCTACATATTGGCGGGATTGTACATGGCTTGATTTTTTTTTGCTGCCATTACCACCCTTGGCATGCGACCTTAAATATATCCATAATTACGATGACAGTAAACTTTATAAATTGGACGCCTTTTTAAACTAAAGGTTCGAGCGATGGACAGCTGGCCTCTGTAATGATCAAACAGTTATAGGAATAATTTTCTAAATTACTATGCTAGGTGAATGTAAAAACTGGAACTATTACTTACGTTTTTTTTTTATGGAAACATATGGAATTAAATGATGGATTAAATGATATAGTAAATAGCCTTTTTGTGAAAAGTTATTTACTTCTGCTTGTCTAATTAACAGAAACAGTTGCCCATTAATAAGGGGCAGCCCTAACTACCTTTTCTTTTCCAGGGCATTGGAAACAGGAAAAGGGGAAAAAGGGGAAAAACCTGGGCTGTTGAGGAACAGACAGGAAGACAGAGAAAGCAGATTAATGCAAGGGGTACTATGTCTGGTGAGGACCAGATAGTACAGGCACTGCTGTGCAGCATTTTGCATCGCTGTTAGCATGCACCACTTTGCAAAGGCAGAGGCCTGCAAATAAGCTTGGGGGAGAGAATCAGGTCTGGGTGACTGATCTCGAGGTTGGGAGGATAACAGGCTTTAATGAGTTTTCTCCAGATTGGAGGGTATTAGAGACTAAGCACGCTTAATACAAGTGAGTACATTTTATTTACAGTGTTTAATGATTACATACCCTGTTCCTTTAGAATCTGGCAGAGTTGGTATTGATTGTAAATAGGACCTCATAATAAATGATGAGGAATAATATTAACTATGACTAAAATGTTATAGTAAATTTGTATAGAGTAATATTAGCTGTAATTTGTAAGTCTATAAGTAGACTGTGAAGGTATGATTATTGTGAAGGTATGATTATTATCTGTGCAGGATATTAAAACTATGAATGTACCTTTGGGGTACAATACTGTAGGTGATGATACCTGTACTTGCAAATTAGTTTTAAAAAAAAGAAACAGATATAGAAATGTACATATAATGAGATAGGTAAACCGAATGTATAGTTTGTTGACCAACCATTTATCAGAACAACGCTCAGTCCAAATCCTTGCCGGACAAAACCAAAGATGTGCGAGAGCAATCGAAATCATCTTAAGGATTATAGCTGTATAAAGCAAGGTTACGTCTGCTAATTGCAAAAATCACGGCTAAGTGAGAAATGAAACAATAGGACTATGCAATCAATAGGAAGCTGTTGAATTAGGAATTGGGTTCCTTCACAAGATATCAATTAATCTATGGACAAACATGGAGACCTTAATAATAGAGTTGCGAGACTTAAAGCCGAGAGGCTAGTTAGTTTCTGTGCGTGCAGACTCCTGTTATAATGTACAGGTAGTTGGAACTGATAGCACACTTCAGAAAATCAAAGAATGAACAAAATAACAGAAATACCCCATGGTAACCGAGACGGAAACGTCTGGTAAATACATGTACAAAAGAATTAACCTGTGAGCATATATATGTAGAGTAACGGAAATCCCCAGGTCGTTCCTTATAAATTAAACTACCAATGGACCTGGAATGTATTAGAGGGAAACGTATTCATTCATACCCTGTAAGTCGTAAACATTTTCTTCCTAAGAACAGAAGGCCTGGAAATGAAATAAGTATTAACCGGCAGATATATTCTACAGAATGACGTGAGAAAGAAACAACCCGACATTCAGGCGGGTATCCTTGATAAATATAAGCGGCATGCACTTCTGAAAATAAATTACTCAGAACTAATTCATAAGTATTAATACAGAGTCGCGAATGCGATCAAAGAAACACATGAAACCCTCAAAAGAATAACAAACAGCCATATAAATTATCCATGATACAAGAGCAGATCGCTTAACCTTGGAAATAGTTAACGATGCAAAGCAGTAGAGTTGAGCCGCGATAAACTGTTAATAGCATCATTGAATAGTGCCAAAGTAAAAGGTACATCGAACCCCAAGGGTTTCAAATCAATTTATAACATTACAGTCTGTGTAGACCAAAGACAGAACCTAGCTACTTGCTCGAATAGATTCGAGAACAAAAATACAAATGACATGAGAGGAAATGCAGGATGTCACAACTGCAAGAAACCAGTAGCTTAACGCTGTCGAAGGGCCTCACGACTCGATCAATCATAGAGAGTAAAAGGGACTCCTGACAATACAATAAAAATCGGGTTCAGGGTTTTGACAATCAAATTAGGACCAGCAATGTTAAGCCGTAGTTAGGGTACTTACCTGGCAATGGAGGTGAAACAGAACCCGTCCAACCCTGTCAACGCCGAATCCCATGCTTGGTGCTCTGTAGCAAAAGGAACAAAAAGGAAAATATAATGCATTATCAATCCGATCCTCTCGATTAACCAGCATGTAAGAATTAAACTTTAACAGGGAAAAGAATGTAAAAGAACTCAGAACTCATATACCTCAGGTTGCCGAACAGTGTTGGTGGTCTTATGGCTCCAGCGAGTCTCCTTACACAGGCAGCAAAAGCTATTAGCTGAAGTCATTGTAGACTAATAAGGCCGCCCAGAGAACAGTGAGAACCGCTCTCGGCGGAGCATGGTAGCAAGGTAAAACTGCGCTCAAACAGAAACCCCCAAACCCTAAATGAGTCCTTTAAGGCAGATTAGGTAGCGGATCACCGTAGATCTTCAGAAAAGGATCTGGAGTGTTCGTTGCAGCAGGATCCCGAGGTAGCGGCGAGTCACTTCGGAGCATTTAATATCGCAGCTATCACCGCGGACGTTTACCGGCAGTGTATCCCAGGAAATCCCGAGGAGTCTGATCAGTACTGTCCGAACGATAGGGAGATACATCCTCCGATTAAATGTGAGAGACAGGTGGCATCGGTCATGCCAAGTGGCATGGTTAATCTGCCACTTCAACGTGGCACCAGTTAACAGTCAATGTAACACATAAATTGACACTCGGGTTATTAAACAATATATGTATATGTTGTGAAAAGTTAAGTTAATTTATGCGCTTAATGGTAGTTGACGTCTGATAAGTCGCGTATAAAGTAAAAAAAAAAAAATTTACTTGGATATTCACGTAGATGGGATTATGACATATGGTATCAGAGCCCAGATACAGCCCTGTGGCCTCTGGGTAGAATCACAATGACAGATAAGAACACTGTGTGGAATAAAAAAAAAATAAAAAATTATAGTAAGTAGCGGTTACTGATAATATTCTTGAACATATCTTTCTGTTGTTGCACATAGTACAGGATCCAGGTTTGAAGACGGAAATATGAGGAGAGCAGAAAACACCACACGACGAACTGTAATGGGACAGGATATACCTGGTCCAGAGAATAACCCAGAACTGTGGGTACAACTTGGAGAAGAAGCCAGGGTTACAAATCAGGCAATCCTGGAAACGGTGCAAGAACTGAAGAATGAAATGGCTCGTCTACGGGAGGATAATGCTCGGTTAACAATGGAACAAGAAAGAATCTTAAAAAGTTTGTCTGACAGACAAAATCAAGTACCAGTTAATCCTAGTGCAGAACAGCAAAGGATGTCTGAAGAACAGAATCATCACATGCCTCCTGAAGGGTTAGAAGAACGAGAGGAACGCTCTGATAATGTACTTGACCAGCAAACCTCAAAAAGACAAAAAGTAGAATTACAAGGAGAATTCCGCAAAATTAAACCACCACATTTTGATGGAGAACAGGAGGAAGCAGCAGAAGCCTGGATCATTAATATGAACAAGTATTTTCAACTTTATGAGTATGATAACAACCTTAAAGCACGACTAGCTATTTTCCAGTTACAAGGAAAGGCCACCTTATGGTGGGAGGAGGTGAAGATAGTAAAAGGAGTTACCGAACAAAATATTACATGGGACAATTTTCAAAGGTTCTTTAAGGAGCGATATCTAACAGAACGTTTCTATGATGAAAAGGCGAGAGAATTCCATGATTTGCGGTTAGGTCAGCAAACCATGGACGAGTTCATCACCCGCTTTACTTCCTTACTTCGTTACGTACCATATATAAGAGAAGAGAAGGCCAAAGTTCAGAGATTTGTTAGTAGTTTGCCACCATATATGCGAGAAAGGATTGAGTTTGACAATCCAAAGTCCATGGACGAAGTAATTCATAAAGCTAGAATCTGTTATCAACAAAGTAAACAGAAAGGGGAAACTGTTAACAAAAGATGGAATGAGAAGAGAAACTTTAAGACAGCAGTAAACAGCAAAAGAAATCACAGTAACGGAAGTAAGGGACATAGCAAAGGAGCAAATAGAAAATTTGTGCCCAGAACTGCATCTAAGTTTAGAACTGCAACTGAACCCAAAGCCAATGAACAGCAATCAAGGCTGGATAATGAAGGCACAGCAAGACCTCCAGTGCAGTGCTGGGGTTGTGGAGGACATTACTATATTAAAAATTGTCCACAATGAAAAGGAGCTGAGCAATTATCTCAAATTCATGAGGCTTCAACAGTAGGCGAGGTTGGTCGCAGTATACCCAAGATTAATGCGGCTCTTGAAGATCGGCAGGCAGAATATCAACCAACCATGGTTGAATTTGAAGGTAAAATCTCAAACCTTACCATATCTGTTTTAATTGATCCTGGGGCTACATTAAGCTATGTAAGCCCAAAAGTAGTGGAACAATGTAATTTACAATCTGTTAAATTCAAAAATCCCTGGCTAGTTCAACTAGCTACTGGAGCCAAACGACGAGTAACAACCAAAGTCAATAATTGCTCATTTGCCATAGCAGACCAGCCAGTGACAGCTGATCTGAACGTACTCCCTCTTGGCTCCTATGACATCCTGATTGGAATGGACTGGTTAGAGAAGCACTGGTCATTAGTGGATTGCAAAACTAAAATAATTTACTACCAGGACCAGCAAGGAAACAGGAAAGAAATGCAAGGAATAAAGCAACCAGTGCAAGTTCGACCGATAACTGCAAACCAATTGATAAAAAATATACGGAAAGGGTGTCAAGTTTACGCTATTCAGGTGGGATATGCAGATTCCAAAAATAAGTCAGCTTCTTTGACTAGTATACCTATAATCCAAGAATTTACAGATGTATTTCCAGAGGAAATCCCTGGACTACCACCATGGAGAAATATGGACTTTACCATTGAACTGGTACCCGGAGTAGCACCAGTATCACGAGCACCCTACCGAATGAGTATTCCTGAACTGACAGAATTAAAGATGCAATTGCAGGAGTTACTAGACAAGGAGTACATTCGACCTAGTGTGTCTCCATGGGGAGCTCCAGTTTTGTTTGTCAAGAAGAAGGATGGCACTCTCCGAATGTGTATCGACTACAGACAATTGAATAAGTTAACCATTAAGAATAAGTATCCTTTACCTCGGATTGATGAGCTATTCGATCAAGTGAAAGGCACAATGGTATTCTCCAAGATCGATTTGCGAT
This sequence comes from Pinus taeda, assembly GCA_000404065.3. Lineage (NCBI taxonomy): Eukaryota > Viridiplantae > Streptophyta > Pinopsida > Pinales > Pinaceae > Pinus > Pinus taeda. The sequence continues at coordinate 7,513 of APFE030801196.1, forward strand.
CAGGATATCACCAAATCCGAATTAAGGACGAGGACATCGCTAAGACAGCCTTCAGAACCAGGTATGGACATTACGAGTTTGTGGTTTTACCATTTGGGCTAACCAACGCCCCTGCAACTTTCATGTGCTTAATGAACAGCATATTTCATCCATACTTGGACCAGTTTGTGCTGATATTCATTGATGACATATTAATATATTCACGTACAATCGAAGAACATTATGAACATCTTCGAATAGTGTTGCAAGCCCTCCGAGAGCACCAATTATATGCGAAATTTAGTAAGTGTGACTTCTTCAAGGAGGAAATCCAGTACTTGGGTCACGTAATCACAAAAGAGGGAATTGCAGTGGATCTGGAGAAGATAAAGGCCATAATGGACTGGCCCGTACCAAAGGACGTAGCAGACGTCCGATCTTTTATGGGATTGGCTGGTTACTATAGGAGGTTCGTGGAAGGTTTCTCCAAAGTAGCTTTTCCCATTACCTCATTACAGAAGAAAGGAAAGTCATTCCAATGGACCCCAAATTGCCAGAAAAGTTTCGAGCAACTGAAGCATTTGCTCACCACAGCAACTATTCTTTGTATAGCAGATCCTAACAAGGATTATGTGGTCTGTACAGATGCAAGTAAGGAAGGATTGGGAGGAGTCTTAATGCAGGAAGGTAAAGTGATTGCCTACAAATCACGCAAATTAAAAGAACATGAACAAAGATATTCTGCTTATGACTTAGAGCTGGCTGCTGTTATACATGCTCTAAAGATGTGGCGGCATTATCTTATGGGCAGGAAATTTCTGTTACTCACCGACCACCATAGTTTGACCAACTATTTCAGCCAGCCTACCTTAAATGCTAGACAAGCGTGATGGATGGACTTTCTAAGCGGTTTCGACTTTGATATAAAACATTTGCAGGGAAAAGCAAACCGAGTAGCAAACGCTTTAAGCAGGAAAATACAAAGTTTGTATGAAGTTTCCATCAGTGGATGGAAAAACCCCTTTCTAGACATAATAAAAGAAACTTCAGACCAAGATGCAGAATATCAGCAGCTAAGACAGCAAATACAGCAAGCTGTCAAAGAGGACAGTCAACAAGAATATACAACAGATGACGCTGGATTAATTTACTTCAAAGGAAGAATATATGTGCCCAATCAAAGCAGAATTAAAAATCTGATCATGGACGAATTTCACATCAGTCATTATGCGGGCCACCCGGGTTATCAAAAGATGATAACAGCTATCCGGAAGGAATACTTCTGGCCAGGAATGAAGCGAAACATTGTGGAATATTTGGCACGGTGTTTAGAATGTCAACAAATTAAAGTTGAGCATCAGCATCCAACAGGACTGTTACAACCCTTACCCATTCCAGAGTGGAAATGGGAAATCATCTCCATGGATTTTATCACCGGGTTACCTAGAACAAGGAAAAATAATGATTCCATTATGGTAGTAGTGGACAAATTAAGCAAGGCTGCGCATTTCATACCAGTACAATCCACGTTCAGAGCTGCACAAATTGCTCACATCTTTATGCAGAATGTGTTCAGATTGCATGGTCTTCCAAAAACAATAATCTCCGATCGGGATGTGAAGTTCACATCAGCTTTTTGGAAGACATTGTTTATAGATTTGGGTACTCAGTTGAACTTCAGCACAGCCTACCACCCGCAAACTGATGGACAGACGGAAAGAGTGAATCAGGTAGTAGAGGATATGCTAAGGGCTTATGTAATGCAACAACCCACGCGATGGGAAGAGTATCTACACTTGGTGGAGTTTGCGTATAACAATGGGTATCATACCTCCACGCAAATGAGTCCATTTGAGGTTATGTACGGATGGAAATGCCGTACACCCTCCAGTTGGGGAGGGCCTAAGGATAAATTAAGTTTAGGACCCGACATGCTTAAAGAAATGGAGGACATGGTAAGGAAAGTGCGTGTTAATTTGAAGGCAGCGCAGGATAGACAAAAGAACTTCGCTGATCGGAAAAGAAGATTTAAGGAATTCCAGATTGGGGATCATGTGTATATTCAGATTCAAGCCAAGAGAAGTACATTGCAGTGGGCTGGTTGCGCTAAGTTGGCACCCAGATATTGTGGACCCTTTCAGATTTTGGCAAGGGTCGGACCGGTATCATACCAGCTGGCCTTGCCAAGCCACATCCGGGTCCATAATGTATTCCATGTGTCAGTTCTAAAGAAGTATGTGTATGATCCTAAGCATGTAATCCGGTGGCAGGATATACAGGTGGGGTTAATGTTATATTAAGGTTTCAGCAAGAATTCCATTTAGAATAAAACTAATTCGGGAATTGTGTGATGCAGGTCGAACCGGAAGGAGAAATACTGGTCGAACCGCTGAGCATTCTCGACCTGAGAGAAGTGCAGCTGCGGAAACGAGTTATTACCCAAGTTAAGGTTCAATGGCGGCATTTTGGGCCAGAAGAGGCCACTTGGGAGGACCAAGAATTGATGAAGAAAGCATATCCAAATATGTTTGTGACTGAAAGACACCGAGACGGTGTCCAATCTCAGGGGGAGGAGATGTAATGATCAAACAGTTATAGGAATAATTTTCTAAATTACTATGCTAGGTGAATGTAAAAACTGGAACTATTACTTACGTTTTTTTTTATGGAAACATATGGAATTAAATGATGGATTAAATGATATAGTAAATAGCCTTTTTGTGAAAAGTTATTTACTTCTGCTTGTCTAATTAACAGAAACAGTTGCCCATTAATAAGGGGCAGCCCTAACTACCTTTTCTTTTCCAGGGTATTGGAAACAGGAAAAGGGGGAAAAAGGGGAAAAACCTGGGCTGTTGAGGAACAGACAGGAAGACAGAGAAAGCAGATTAATGCAAGGGGTACTATGTCTGGTGAGGACCAGATAGTACAGGCACTGCTATGCAACATTTTGCATCGCTGTTAGCATGCACCACTTTGCAAAGGCAGAGGCCTGCAAATAAGCTTGGGGGAGAGAATCAGGTCTGGGTGACTGATCTCGAAGTTGGGAGGATAACAGGCTTTAATGAGTTTTCTCCAGATTGGAGGGTATTAGAGACTAAGCACGCTTAATACAGGTGAGTACATTTTATTTACAGTGTTTAATGATTACATACCCTGTTCCTTTAGAATCTGGCAGAGTTGGTATTGATTGTAAATAGGACCTCATAATAAATGATGAGGAATAATATTAACTATGACTGAAATGTTATAGTAAATTTGTATAGAGTAATATTAGCTGTAATTTGTAAGTCTATAAGTAGACTGTGAAGGTATGATTATTGTGAAGGTATGATTATTATCTGTGCAGGATATTAAAACTATGAATGTACTTTTGGGGTACAATACTGCAGGTGATGATATCTGTACTTGCAAATTAGTTTTAAAAAAAAAGAAACAGATATAGAAATGTACATATAATGAGATAGGTAAACCGAATGTATAGTTTGTTGACCAACCATTTATCAGAACAACGCTCAGTCCAAATCCTTGCCGGACAAAACCAAAGATGTGCGAGAGCAATCGAAATCATCTTAAGGATTATAGCCGTATAAAGCAAGGTTACGTCTGCTAATTGCAAAAATCACGGCTAAGTGAGAAATGAAACAATAGGACTATGCAATCAATAGGAAGCTATTGAATTAGGAACTGGGTTCCTTCACAAGATATCAATTAATCTATGGACAAACATGGAGACCTTAATAATAGAGTTGCGAGACTTAAAGCCGAGAGGCTAGTTAATTTCTGTGCGTGCAGACTCCTGTTATAATGTACAGGTAGTTGGAACCGATAGCACGCTTCAGAAAATCAAAGAATGAACAAAATAACAGAAATACCCCATGGTAACCGAGACGGAAACGTCTGGTAAATACATGTACAAAAGAATTAACCTGTGAGCATATATATGTAGAGTAACGGAAATCCCCAGGTCGTTCCTTATAAATTAAACTACCAATGGACCTAGAATGTATTAGAGGGAAACTTATTCATTCATACCCTGTAAGTCGTAAACATTTTCTTCCTAAGAACAGAAGGCCTGGAAATGAAATAAGTATTAACCGGCAGATATATTCTACAGAATGTCGTGAGAAAGAAACAACCCGACATTCAGGTGGGTATCCTTGATAAATATAAGTGGCATGCACTTCTGAAAATAAATTACTCAGAACTAATTCTTAAGTATTAATACAGAGTTGCGAATGCGATCAAAGAAACACATGAAACCCTCAAAAGAATAACAAACAGCCATATAAATTATCCATGATACAAGAGCAGATCGCTTAACCTTGGAAATAGTTAACGATGCAAAGCAGTAGAGTTGAGCCGCGATAAACTATTAATAGCATCATTGAATAGTGCCAAAGTAAAAGGTACATCGAACCCCAAGGGTTTCAAATCAATTTATAACATTACAGTCTGTGTAGACCAAAGACAGAACCTAGCTACTTGCTCGAATAGATTCGAGAACAAAAATACAAATGACATGAGAGGAAATGCAGGATGTCACAACTGCAAGAAACCAGTTGCTTAACGCTGTCGAAGGGCCTCACGACTCGATCAATCATAGAGAGTAAAAGGGACTCCTGACAATACAATAAAAATCGGGTTCAGGGTTTTGACAATCAAATTAGGACCAGCAATGTTAAGCCGTAGTTAGGGTACTTACCTGGCAATGGAGGTGAAACAGAACCCGTCCAACCCTGTCAACGCCGAATCCCATGCTCGGTGCTATGTAGCAAAAGGAACAAAAAGGAAAATCTAATGCATTATCAATCCGATCCTCTCGATTAACCAGCATGTAAGAATTAAACTTTAACAGGGAAAAGAATGTAAAAGAACTCAGAACTCATATACCTCAGGTTGCCGAACAGTGTTGGTGGTCTTATGGCTCCAGCGAGTCTCCTTACACAGGCAGCAAAAGCTATTAGCTGAAGTCATTGTAGACTAATAAGGCCGCCCAGAGAACAGTGAGAACCGCTCTCGGCGGAGCATGGTAGCAAGGTAAAACTTCACTCAAACAGAAACCCCCAAACCCTAAATGAGTCCTTTAAGGCAGATTAGGTAGCGGATCACCGTAGATCTTCAGAAAAGGATCTGGAGCGTTCGTTGCAGCAGGATCCCGAGGTAGCGGCGAGTCACTTCGGAGCATTTAATATCACAGCTATCACCGCGGACATTTACCAGCAGTGTATCCCAGGAAATCCCGAGGAGTCTGATCAGTATTTTCCGAACGATGGGGAGACACATCCTCCGATTAAATGTGAGAGACAGGTGGCATCGGTCATGCCAAGTGGCATGGTTAATCTGCCACTTCAACGTAGCACCAGTTAACAGTCAATGTAACTCATAAATTGATACTCGGGTTATTAAACAATATATGTATATGTTGTGAAAAGATAAGTTAATTTATGCGCTTAATGGTAGTTGACATCTGATAAGTCGCGTATAAAATAATTTTTTTTTTTTACTTGGATATTCACGTAGATGGGATTATGACAGCCTCCTTGGTTGAATCCTCGTTGATTTTATGGAGAGGTAGCTTGCTGGAATAAATGTCACAGCCATACCCGCAGTCTCCTCAGGATTATACAGTGGATGAACGATGAGGATTTAACCTGTAAATCGGACGGTGTAGGTTGACTTGCCTCTGTGAAAAGAGGTACTTAGGGTTTGAGCTATTCATTTCTGAGCGTTTAGCTCGTAGAGCCGCATCCTCCAGAAGGTAAGTTCCTCCAGCGTCGCCCCCATGCCACTGTAAACCATGGCTTGGTCTTGGGCTTAAGTTGATACGGTTCCGCTTCCTTTGCTGAGATTACAGTCACCGATTTCGTTGAAGGCAATGCGGTTGTAGTCTTTTGCTCTGAGCTTTCCATTCGGCTCCTAGGTAAACCCTTATCCCTTATTGACGCCTCTCGTGCGCTTTCTTTCTTTTTCGTTGTTTAGTAATGTGATTGATTTCTCGCTTGCGTTATGATTGATCAGGATGAAGGTGTGAAGAGGTCCGCGGCGGAAAGGGAATTACAAGGTTTTACTATCCTGCGCAACCTACAAGTAAGTTCCTCAAAGCCCAGTAGGGATTTATTGACTCCATCTAGCTCCATAGTCGTTCTTATTATCATTTTCTTTCTGCTAGGAGTATTATCGCTCACTGATATGGCATGAGCATAAATAATGTTCTCGGACAGGGAACCTTTATAACCGAGGTTTTAAGTTCTTCCCTGGAGGGTTTAGTCTATGATGCCGAATGGCATTTCGTTGTAATTTATTCTGAATATTTGTAGTTATATTTATTTTCGTATGGCTACGAGATTCCTCTCGAGACTATTCGAGGAACCCGTTAGCCGTGATATTGAGTCTCGGTACTCATTTGGAATGTGCTCTTTGATGTATTCACCCAGGTCGGCGCATAGTTTAATCATGAATATTCAGTACTGTTACTGTTCAAATTCAGGTGTTTGATGATTCAGGGTTCGACTGAGGTTGACTGAACATATTACTGTATTTCTCCGCCTTTTATATATATTTTGATTCCATATATTGCATACCCTGTTATCTTTTGAATGCGGGTTTGTTCTTGCATGATCTATTGATTTTCTTCACTGTATATTTATATTTATATAATGGTCGGTAATGATGTTTACTCAGCATTTAGAATATGGATGCAACTCTGGTATTATTTTCTCTGTATTCGGCATTTAATGGCGTTTCTTTATAATAGAGCATGAATATGTATATATAGTCTGAGAGTTGGGTTATTTCTTACATGTCGAGGTAACGGTTCCTATTCTTAGGTTCCACCGCAGGTCGAATTGTCTGATATATTCAATTCATCCTTTCCTTCACAGAAAGTCCGTTCATGAGGTTACGAAATATATTCTTTTCTTTGTTGGTTATCTAGGCAATGTACAGTTTATGAACGGTTTTGCAACGTATGCTCTCTTGTTTATTGTGTAAACTCTCTCACCCCCTCCTCAAGGTTTCTACAATAAATCCTCCCGTTGCGGGTTTATATATTGTAATGTACCGTCACTTAGCCCTTGTCGCGGGTTTATATATTGTAATGCACAGCCGTTTAGCCTTCACGGTAATAGAGCTGGAGGCATTATATTTCCTAGTGACTCTTCTGATAGTTTTTGTGTAACTTATAATGCAATTCATTCTCATATTGATGTGTGCTATTCTGATCGATATTCTTATTGTTTACACCAAATATCAGTCATTACTTTCAGGGTTTGTCTATGCGTCCACAGTCATGAAATGAACATCTTCTTTCCCTGTTCTTGCATATAATAAATTACTGCTTTTCTCTATTATTATTTACTAGGTTTGTCAAAGATTCCAGTACGGAATGAAGATTTAATTTATCAGTTCTCTGGTTCCAATAGGTAGAATAGATGAAGCTATTCAATACTAGTTCAAGTTCTTCAATGTACTGTTTTCCTAGATTACAGCTTGATAATAACCATTAAAGATTTATAAAAAATTTCTCAGAAAATATTGTAATCATATTTGTACTTACCTACAATGTCTCGTTTTCAATCTTCTGCTCCTCTCCAGAATGGAGAAGTTTATCTAAAGCTTGTTATCCTCCCAACCATGAGATCAGTCATCCAGACTGAATCTCTCCCCCAAGCTCACTTGCCGGCCACAGCCTTCAGCAATGTAAAGCACACTTGTGCCTGTGCTATCTGGTCCTCACTAGACGTAGCACTTTCCTTTTCTGCTTCAGTGCCTTATCTTTTTCCCCCCGTTTGTTCCTCAACAGCCCGGGCCTTTTCCTCTTTCCCTTTTTCTCTATGGAAGAGGAAAAGCAGTTAGGGTTTCCCCTTATTTGCTCGCAACTGTTTCTTTTATTTAAGCAAGAAAAGGAAATAACTTTCCTCATAAAAGTTTTTATATGTATTATTCAATCCATAATAAATTTTGAACTAATAATATTTTCATCATTTTTAATAAAATAATAATTCCTGTTCCGTATTTACCTATCATGGTAAATCAAAAAATTTATTCATATAAACTGTTTGGGTCATTACATCTCCTCCCCCTGAGATTGGACACCATCTCGGTGTCTTACAGTCATGAACAGGTCTGGATAGGTTCTCTTCATTAATTCTTCATCTTCCCAAGTGGCCTCCTCGGGCCCAAAATGTCGTCATTGTACCTTAACTTGGGTAATAACTCATTTCCGCAGCTGCACTTCTCTCCAGTCGAGAATGCTCAGCGGCTCGACCAGAACCTCTCCTTCCGGTTCGACCTGCAATACACAATTCCTTGAATTAGTTTTCTTTCAAATGGAATTCTTGCTGAATTTTTATTGTAACAATAACCCCACCTGTATATTCTGCCATCGGATTACATGCTTAGGGTCATACACATATTTCTTTAGTACTGAAACATGAAACACGTTGTGGACTCGGATGTGACTTGGCAAGGCCAGTTGGTAAGCCACTGGTCCAATCCTTGCTAAAACCTGGAAAGGTCCACAATATCGAGGCGCCAATTTAGCGCACCCACTCCACTGCAAAGTACTTCTTTTGGCCTGAATTCGGATATACACATGGTCCCCAACCTGGTACTCTTTAAATCTTCTTTTCCGATCAACGAAATTCTTTTTTCTATCATGAGCAGCTTTCAAATTAACACGCACCCTCTTTACCATGTCTTCCATTTCTTTAAGCATTTCAGGCCCTAGACTTAGTCTATCCTCAGGCCCTCCCCAGCTAGAGGGTGTACGGCATTTTCGGCCATACATAACCTCAAATGGACTCATTTGCGTTGAGGTATGATACCCATTGTTATACGCGAATTCCACCAAATGTAAATATTCTTCCCACCGTGTGGGTTGTTGCATGACATAAGCCCTTAACATATCCTCTACCACTTGGTTCACTCGTTCTGTCTGTCCATCAGTTTGCGGATGGTATGCTGTACTGAAATTCAGCTGAGTTCCTAAATCAGCAAACGGTGTTTTCCAAAAAGCTGATGTGAACTTCACATCACGATCGGAAATTATTGTTTTTGGAAGTCCATGTAATCTGAACACATTCTGCATAAAAATATGAGCGATTTGTGCAGCTTTATATGTAGATTGTACAGGTATGAAATGTGCAGCTTTACTTAATTTTTCTACCACCACCATAATGGAATCATTGTTCTTCTTTGTTCTTGGTAATCCCGTAATAAAATCCATGGAGATGATTTCCCATTTCCATTCTGGGATGGGCAATGGTTGCAACAATCCTGCTGGGTGCTGATGTTCTGTTTTAATCTCCGGACATTCTAAGCACCGTGCTAAGTACTCGATAATGCTTTTCTTCATTCCTGGCCAGAAATATTCTTTCCGGATTGCTGTTATCATCTTTTGATAACCCGGGTGACCAGCGTAATGGCTGACATGAAATTCGTCCATAATCAGATTTTTAATTCTCCTTTGATTGGGCACATATAATCTTTGTTTGAAATAGATTAATCCAGCATTATCTAATTCATATTCTTGTTGGCTATCCTCTCTAGCAGATTGTTGTATTTAGTTTTAGCTGTTGATACTCAGTATCTTGGTCTGCAATCTCCTTTATTATTTCCAAAAAGGGACTTTTCCATTCACTAATAGAAACTTCATACAAATTTTGTATTTTCCGGCTCAAAGCGTCTGCCACTCTATTTTCTTTTCCCTGCAAATGTTTTATATCGAAGTCAAAGCCACTTAAAATTTTCTTTCCCCTGCAAATGTTTTATATCGAAGTCAAAGCCGCTTAAAAAGTCCACCCACCGTGCTTGCTTAGCATTTAAAGTAGGCTGGCTAAAGGAGTTGGTCAAACTATGGTGGTCGGTGAGTAGCAAAAATTTCCTGCCCATAAGGTAATGCCGCCACATCTTTAGAGCATGTATAACAACAGCCAACTCCAAGTCATAAGCAGAATATTTTTGCTCATGTTCTTTTAATTTTCGAGACTCATAGGCAATTACCGTGCCTTCTTGCATCAAGACTCCTCCCAATCCTTCTTTACTTGCATCCGTACATACCACATAATCCTTATTAGGATCTGCTATACTCAGAATAGGTGCTGTGGTGAGCAGATGTTTCAATTGCTCGAAACTTTTCTGGCAGCTTGGGGTCCAATGAAATACCTTTCCTTTCTTCTGTAATGAGGTAATGGGAAAAGCCACTTTCGAGAAACCTTCCACGAATCTCCTATAATACCCAGCCAATCCCATGAAAGATCGGACATCCGCTACATCTTTTGGTACAGGCCATTCCATTATGGCCTTTATCTTTTCTGGATCTACTGCAATTCCATCCTTTGTGATCACGTGACCCAAATATTGGATTTCTTCTTTAAAGAAGTCACACTTACTAAAATTTGCGTACAACTGATGCTCTCGAAGGGTCTGTAATACCATTCGGAGATGTTCATAATGTTCTTCGATGGTGCGTGAATATATTAATATGTCATCAATAAATATCAGCACGAATCGATCCAAATACGGATCGAAAATGCTGTTCATTAAACACATGAAGGTTGCAGGGGCGTTGGTTAGCCCAAACGGCAAGACCACAAATTTGTAATGTCCATACCTAGTTCTAAAAGTTGTTTTAGCGATGTCTTCATCTTTAATTCAGATTTGATGATAGCCTGATCGTAAATCAATCTTAGAGAACACCGTTGCGCCCTTCACTTGATCGAACAATTCATCGATCCGTGGTAAAGGATACTTATTTTTGATGGTCAACTTATTCAACTGTCTGTAGTCAATACACATCCGGAGGGTGCCATCCTTTTTCTTGACAAATAATACTGGGGCTCCCCATGGAGACACGCTAGGACGAAAGTAATCCTTATCTAGTAACTCTTGCAACTGCATTTTTAGTTCTGTCAACTTGGGTACACTCATTCTGTAGGGTGCTCGCGATACTAGTGCGGCCCCTGGTACCAACTCAATGGTAAAATCTATATTTCTTCGTGGCGGTAGTCCAGAAATTTCTTCTGGAAATACATCTGTAAATTCTTGTATTATAGGAATATTGTTCAAAGAAGCTGATTTATCCTTGGAATTCGCATATCCCATTTGGATGGCATAAACTACTAACGAATCGCTAACGAATCCCATGGTGGTAAACTGATAACGAATCATTGGACTTTTGCTTTTTCCTCCCTTATATATGGCACGTAGCGGAGTAAGGAAGTAAAACGGGTGATGAATTCATCCATACTCTGCTACCCCAATCGCAAATCATGGAATTCTCTCGCCTTTTCATCATAGAAGTGCTCAGTTAAATATCTATCTTTAAAGAACCTTTGAAAATTGTCCCATGTAATGTTGTGCTCGGTGACACCTTTTACAATCTTCACCTCCTCCCACCATAGGGTGGCCTTTCCCTGTAATTGAAAAATAGCCAGTCGTGCTTTAAGATTGTGGTCATATTCATAAAGCTGAAAATACTTGTTTATATTGATTATCCATGCTTCAAATTCTTCTTCTTGTTCTCCGTCAAAATGTGGTGGTTTAATCTTGCGGAATTCCCCTTGTAGTTCTACCCTTTGTCTTTTCGAGGTTTGTTGTTCAAATGCATTATCGGAGCGTTCCTCTCGTTCTTCCGATCCTTCGGGGGGTATGTGATGGTTCTGCGCTTTAGACATCCTTTGTTGTTTTGCACTAGGATTAACTGGTAGTCGATTTTGTCTGTCGGACAAACTTTTCAAAATTCTTTCTTGTTCCATCGTTAATCGGGCATTATCTTCTCGTAGTCGAGCCATCTCATTCTTTAGCTCCTGTACTATCTCCAGAATTGCTTGATTTGTGATTCTGGCTTCTTCTCCAAGTTGTACCCACAGTTCTGAATTATTTTCTGGGCCGAGCACGCCCTGCCCCATTATAGGTCGTCGCGGTGTATTATCTGCCCTCCTCATGTTTCCGTCCTCAGAACCTTGATCCTGTGTTTCATCATAACAACAGAAAAAAAAAAAAACATTCAAGGATAATAATGAGAATGACTATTTTTTTATTTATTTAATACAGTGTCCTTATTTGTCATTGTTGTCTTGCCCAGAGGCCACAGTGCTGTAACTGGGCTCTGATACCATATGTCACAACCCTCTACCAGGTAATAAAAAAAAAATTATTTACCTAACCATTATATCCTTTTACACTCTAAGGTAATTAATTTATTCGACGGAGGTAAAGTTATTATAGGTTAATCCCGATCCACATATTGGCGGGAATGTACATGGCTTGATTTTTTTTTGCTGCCATTACCACCCTTGGCATGCGACCTTAAATATATCCGTAATTACGCTGACAGTAAACTTTATAAATTGGACGCCTTTTTAAACTAAAGGTTTGAGCGATGGACAACTGGCCTCCTTGGTTGAATCCTCGTTGATTTTTATGGAGAGGTAGCTGGCTGGAATAAATGCCACAACCATACCCGCAGTCTCCTCGGGATTATACAGTGGATGAACGATGAGGATTTAACCTGTAAATCGGACGGTGTTGGTTGACTTGCCTCTATGAAAAGAGGTACTTAGGGTTTGAGCTATTCATTTCTGAGCGTTTAGCTCGCAGAGCCGCATCCTCTAGAAGGTAAGTTCCTCCAGCGTCGCCCCCATGCCACTGTAAACCATGGCTTGGTCTTGGGCTTAAGTTGATACGGTTCCGCTTCCTTTGCTGAGATTACAGTCACCGATTTCGTTGAAGGCAATGCGGTTGCAGTCTTTCGCTCTGAGCTTTCCATTCGGCTCCCAGGTAAACCCTTATCCCTTATTGACGCCTCTCGTGCGCTTTGTTTCTTTTTCGTTGTTTAGTAATGTGATTGATTTCTCGCTTGCGTTATGATTGATCAAGATGAAGGTGTGAAGAGGTCCGCGGCGGCAAGGGAATTACAAGGTTTTACTACCCTGCACAACCTATAGGTAAGTTCCTCAAAGCCCAGTAGGGATTTATTGACTCCATCTAGCTCCATAGTCGTTCTTATTATCGTTTTCTTTCTGCCAGGAGTATTATCGCTCACTGATATGGCATGAGCGTAAATAATGTTCTCGGACAGGGAACCTTTATAACCGAGGTTTTAAGTTCTGCCCTGGAGGGTTTAGTCTATGATGCCGAATGGCATTTCGTTGTAATTTATTCTGAATAGTTGTAGTTATATGTATTTTCGTATGGCTACGAGATTCCTCTCGAGACTATTCGAGGAACCCGTTAGCCGTGATATTGAGTCTCGGTACTCATTTGGAATGTGCTCTTTGATGTATTCACCAAGGTCGGCGCATAGTTTAATCATGAATATTCAGTACTGCTACTGTTCAAATTCAGGTGTTTGATGATTCAGGTTTCGACCAAGGTTGACTGAACATATTACTGTATTTCTCCGCCTTTTATATATATTTTGATTCCATATATTGCATACCTTGTTATCTTTTGAATGCGGGTTTGTTCTTGCACGAACTATCGATTTTCTTCACTGTATATTTATATTTATATAATGGTCGGTAATGATGTTTACTCAGCATTTAGCATATGGATGTAGCTCTGGTATTATTTTCTCTGTATTCGGCATTTAATGGTGTTTCTTTATAATAGAGCATGAATATGTATATATAGTCTGAGAGTTGGGTTATTTCTTACATGTCGAGGTAACGGTTCCTATTCTTAGGTTCCACCGCACGTCGAATTGTCTGATATATTCAATGAATCCTTTCCTTCACAGAAAGTCCGTTCATGAGGTTACGAAATATATTCTTTTCTTTGTTGGTTATCTAGGCAATGTAGAGTTTCTGAACGGTTTTTCAACGTATGCTCTCTTGTTTATTGTGTAAACTCTCTCACCCCCTCCTCAGGGTTTCTACAATAAATCCTCCCGTTGTGGGTTTATATATTGTAATGTACCGTCACTTAGCCCCATCGCGGGTTTATATATTGTAATGCACAGCCGTTTAGCCTTCACGGTAATAGAGCTGGAGGCATTATATTTCCTAGTGACTCTTCTGATAGTTTTTGTGTAACTTATAATGCAATTCATTCTCATATTGATGTGAGCTATTCTGATCGATATTCTTATTTTTTACACCAAATATCAGTCATTACTTTCTGGGTTTGTTTATGGGTCCACAGTCATGAAATGAACAGCTTCTTTCCATGTTCTTGCATATAATAAATTACTGCTTTTCTCTATTATTATTTACTGGGTTTGTCAAAGATTCCAGTATGGAATGAAGATTTAATTTATCAGTTCTCTGGTTCCAATAGGTAGAATAGATGAAGCTATTCAATACTAGTTCAAGTTCTTCAATGCACTGCTTTCCTAGATTACAGCTTGATAATAACCATTAAAGATTTATAAAAAATTTCTCAGAAAATACTGTAATCATATTTGTACTTACCTGCAATGTCCCATTTTCAATCTTCTTCTCCTCTCCAGAATGGAGAAGTTTATCTAAAGCTTGTTATCCTCCCAACCACGAGATGAGTCATCGAGACTGAATCTCTCCCCCAAGCTCACTTGCCGGCCACAGCCTTCAGCAATGTAAAGCACACTTGTGCCTGTGCTATCTGGTCCTCACGAGACGTAACACTTTCCTTTTCTGCTTCAGCGCCTTATCTTTTTCCCCCGTTTGTTCCTCAACAGCATGGGTCTTTTCCTCTTTCTCTTTTTCTCTATGGAAGAGGAAAAGCAGTTAGGGTTTCCCCTTATTTGGTGGCAACTGTTTCTTTTATTTAAGCAAGAAAAGGAAATAACTTTCCTCATAAAAGTTTTTATATGTATTATTCAATCCATAATAAATTTTGAACTAATAATATTTTCATCATTTTTAAGAAAATAATAATCCCTGTTCCGTATTTAACTATCACAGTAAATCAGAAAATTTATTCATATAAACTATTTGAGTCATTACACTTTCATACGGTCATTGTACCATGATAGTATTAAGAAATATGTATTAAAATTATGTATTGGGCAATAAAAATAAAAATATCATACCGTCATTGTAACATGATGGCATTAGGAATATATGATAAAATAATGTATTGGGCAATAAAAAATCAACTGATGCAAATTACCCACTCATTCCGATTACAATTGCAGGGACCATATTTACCATAACTTTGATTGAAGATGTTTGTTTCTTTGCTTTGTGATTACATTGAAAATGAAAAAATAATGTACAGAATCAACGTTATTTTTTGAAATTAATATTATTTTAAAAATATAATATATAAATAGATTTAACCCTAAGAAATCCATACCGAGTCTTCTGCTGACCAGATCCTTAAAAACTTCTGATAGGAAAAAACTGACTAGGACAAGATTGACAAAATACTATTTATCTACTTCTCCCGGCATTACACGCTTTCTACTTCTCACAGAGTTTTGCAACATTGGCTTCTGCCCACATCCTCCATAGTATATTACATGTAAGGTATCTCAAAAGAGAGAGAAAAGAAACAGTAGAAGAAAGGAGGAAGCTGAAAAAGAAAACGGTAGACAGATAGCAAATAGATGAGATCCACGAAACACTAAAACTGGCGAGCCAGCTGATGAAATAAAGGCTGTATTTCCAATGCATGCAATGCTGAGAGTTATACTACTCCATATTCACATAAACGAATAAAGTGAATAAAGAAGAATATAACTACATGAAAATGCTGGAACGCCTGAAAATGATAGAAAAACCTACGGAGAATAAACATTTGGTAATTCGAGGTAGCACTAAAATAAATAGTAAATGGGAAAAGAAATCAATGTACTCCCCAGACTGCAACTACGCCCAATCCAAAGGATGTGTCTAAAGGATGGCATATCACAAACAGAGGGATGTGTCTAAAGGATGGCAATGCCATTTTCTCTGTGGCGCTCACCCTCAAGAACACACAATTTTCATTTAATCGTCCGATTGAATGACACGGCGCCTTTTTTTTGATGTACATAAATTTCATCCAACCTACACAACACTCAGGTGCCGCATGGATACCAACTAAAAAGAAAGAATGACTGCAAATTCAATTAAAGCACAAACATTTCAATAATCTTTTGGCTTGAAGATAATTTTGATAGGAATAAAATAAAAGAGATCGATCTCAGAGACTAAACTCTCAATCGGAATACTATTTCATATAAGAATACATTTGTTACAATAAGAGTTATTTCAAGACTATAGAGTGCAATAGTGTACAAAATCCTTAAAAGCAAATAACACAAAACTATAGTGTACAATATCCTTGACTTAAAAGCCAATACTATAAAACTATAGTGTACCATATCCTTGATTTAAAGATAATTTAATAAATGGGAAAACATCAATTAATGTGCTCCCCACACTGCAACCCCATCCGATCTGAAATATGCAGAGGGATCTGTCGAAAGGAGTGCAATGCCCTTAACATTGCCATTTAGTTTGTGGCGTGGTGAACAGATAATTTCCATTCAGTCTATCCGATGGAGTGAGACGCCATAATTTCACTTACAAACGATTTATCAAACACATAATACTAAACAGAGAGAAGGACTGCATGTATTAGAAGTTCCAACTAAACAGAGAAAGGGACTGCGTTATTTTTTTTATTTAAAGCCCAAACAACTTTCAACTTATCTTCTTGGCTTGAAAGTGTAACTAATGACATTGACAAAAACAAAACAGAAAAACAAAGAGAGACGGAGTGGCAGAGACATCTCTCGACCAATCTTCATGGCTTGAAACCACATTTATTGTAAACTAATAGCTACAGAGAAAAGTATCAGATATTGTTTACTGTGTTGTACAGTTCATAGGGAGAAAATCAACTTTGTCCACTTTATATAGAAAGTAATTTCAAGGTTCGCCATGAAACTGTAGCCTAATCCCAAATATTAAATTCGGTTTGAAGCAGAGAAGATGGGGTGGTGTGGCAGATGATCAGTCGGGCGTTTATTTCCTCTACCAAATAAATGCACGACCTTTGAACGTTATGCCATGTTTTATAATACTGGCGCAGTAATTATTAGCCTTGTTTACCGTCAGAATTTATTTTGTGCCCACACAAGAAAACATAGGATCCATTTTTCTATAAATTATGGAGTCGTAATTTAGTATCCATTTTTCTATAAATTACAGTGCACAACGACTTTTAATTTGCAACATTTATTAGAGGCATGGCATTATAAAATGTGACATACAAATGATATAGCAGAAATTAAATAAGTATACAGTGCAAAATAATTTTCAAGTTACATAGTGCAAGATAATTTTGAAGTTACCTTAGAATATGTGTATTACATAAGGTAATAATCAAAGTTATCTTTTATATTTTATATCACAGTGTGCCTGGACTTTTAGTTTATCCAAAGCTGGAGAAGATAGGCTATTTACTCAATTTTATGGAAGAAGTTGAAATAAGCATGTGTGCAAATATAATTTTTATAGGCTATTTACTCAATTTTATGGAAGTTGAAATAAGCATATGTGCAAAGAGAATTTTGAAATCACGTAAGGATTTATTATTTTATTTATAGAGTGCGTTTGTACTTTTAGTTTATAAGCCGTTTATTATTAGAATACTAATATTTATCTATGAATGTAATTTATAAATCTAAAGTAGGGTTGTTTTAAGATTTTTTTGGGGTTGAGATTTAATGTTTGGGATTTTAAAATTAGATTTTAAAGTAGAGGTTTATGTTTAGAATTTAATAATGAGATAAATGAAAAAAATAGTGGAGAGGGATAGAGGAGAAAAAGATTTTTTAAGAAAACTAAAAACAAAACTAAGGAAGAAAAAACAAAACTAAAAATCCAAAACCCTCAAGTAAATTTTTTGGTTATAATCAGAAGGTAAAATTAATTTAATTAATGTAGAAATATTTGATATGATTATTTTTTTGATAAGTTAAATAATTAAATAAAAAAGTATTAATATGAATTAAATTAATAATAAATAAAATAAAATAAAAGTATATATATATATATAATATATAATTATATATATATATATATATATATTGAATAGATATAAAAATGGATATTGATTGATATAGTGGATATTAATAAGAATACTACTATATATTAAAATAGATTAAGTATAATAGGTGTAATATGATTATTTTAATTTATATAATGGATAAAATTAATTAAATTAATATAGATTCATCTTAAGCATAAATCTAATTTAGCATAAATCTAATTTAGGTAGAGATAGAATTTTTTTACAAGTTTTTTTGACATTGAAAAATGAAATGTGTATTTTTTTATTGTTTTAGTTGTATATTTGAAGGCTATATAGAGTACATAATCTAAACTTGTAAGACCAACAAATCTTTGTTGTATTTAAAAAAAAAGAAAACCAAAAACATATACTTAAGAAGCTACCAAAGTGTAAAACACTCACACTACTTCAAACATTTAAACCATAATTTTTTTTATTGGTGAACATTAAAATGATTTTTTTGTTATCAATATATTTTGAAGTATACATCAATATTACTTTTCTTAACATTTCTTTTCTATTTAGAGAATATTTTTATTTTAAGAGGGACACGTGTCAACTCCACTTTGAGCATGCAAATACTTACACCACACTCATATTAAGGTGTAAAATGAACCTCTAAGCTTAATGATTTTAACTAATAAAGTAAATAAATTAAATACTTATTAATAAGAATATTAGAGATGAAAGAAGGGAAAGGAGGGGAAGAAAGGAGGGAGAAACTAGAAAATAAGAAAACTAGGCAAATGAGGGGAAGAAAGGAAGAGGGAGAAAAAATAAGAAAACCAAGTGAAAGGAGGGACATAAGACATAAGGATAAGTATAATGAGAAAGAAAAGGGGAAAGAAGGAAGGAAAAAGGAAAAAATAAGGGAAAGGAGAGGAGAGGAAGGAGGGGCGAAGAAATAATAGAAAACCTAAAGGAAAGAAGCAAGGGGTTATTACTGGACTAAGAGGATGAAAAACGAAGAGGTAAAGGGAGAAAAATAAAGAGATGAAGGAAGAAAACAAAGATATATAGGTTTGAAAGTTGGGGGAACAAGAATACAGTTACTATTTTGAAGCTAGCATCTCGGTTCAAATTACCAATTTCCAAATCCCCTCTAATGTGCCATTTAAAATGATGGCAAGAATGAGGATCTCATAATTTCATGTTTGATGTCTGCGTAGTGTTCTTAGAGTGTTCTCTTATTCTAGTATTGATTGATCTCTTTGTCTCACCAATATAACATCTCCCACATGAACAAGAAACCATGCATATATAACACACCTCTTCTTATATACCCATGTGACGAAATTAATAAAATTCAACCTCCTAGTACATATCTCAATAATTTAAGTGAATTAACATGGTCACTAAGACTATAATTGCATTCCATTTCCTTATAATTATACAACATAACTAAAAAGATCAACTAAAGCTCTTCATGTGGTTATATATAATATATATATATAATATATATATATATTATATATATATATATATATATATATATATCTTAGTACTAAACTATATTTAAACAGTTATGGTATTAATTGGTACATATCTCAATAATTAAAATGAGTTAACACAGTCACTAAAACTACACTTATATTCCTTTTCCTTAACATTATACAACATTGCTAAATATATATGTAAGTACTAAACTTATATTTAAACCATACTATGGTATTAATTGTTTTAGCGTACTTATATTTGAAGCATACTATGGCATTAATTGTTTTTATTAACTTATATTTAAACCATACTATGGTATTAATTGTTATTTAAACCATGCTATGGTATTAATTGTTTTAGCGTACTTATATTTGAAGCATACTATGGCATTAATTGTTTTTATTAACTTATATTTAAACCATACTATGGTATTAATTGTTTTAGGGTACTTATATTTGAAGCATACTATGGCATTAATTGTTTTTATTAACTTATATTTAAACCATGCTATGGTATTAATTGTTTTAGCGTACTTATATTTGAAGCATACTATGGCATTAATTGTTTTTATTAACTTATATTTAAACCATACTATGGTATTAATTGTTTTAGGGTACTTATATTTGAAGCATACTATGGCATTAATTGTTTTTATTAACTTATATTTAAACCATACTATGGTATTAATTGTTATTTAAACCATGGTATGGTATTAATTGTTTTAGCGTACTTATATTTGAAGCATACTATGGCATTAATTGTTTTTATTAACTTATATTTAAACCATACTATGGTATTAATTGTTTTAGGGTACTTATATTTGAAGCATACTATGGCATTAATTGTTTTAAGATAAAAACATGTTGTACATTAATCTTTGTATTAAGGTATGTTACTAGAGACTCCTAGTATGCAAACCATATATTGACTTATTCATATATAGTAATATCCAACATTTTCACTATTTCAACCTTTGGTATATCAATTATACATTTATTATAATGTTGAACATGTGTGCCATTTAAATCTATGGTGAGTGTTTTGGTATTAACTATATGGTATATATTGTATTAGCACTGAGCCATACTATACACATGGAAACATTGGCATAAGCCACGGAAGAATAACCATGTGACTTTACATGGATCGCTTACCCTATGCACTTTTGATGGCCGCGATTTCACCTTCATATCTAACAGTGGAAAGTCATTCGTGTTTTCCAAAGAATGAAAACCCTACCCACGACTCATTTGTTCATTCAAAGTTTCGTGTGCATGGCTTAGAGTGCTGCTTTGTCCCTGAAACAAGTTGAGGTTTTTTGTCAACCTTCTTCAACTTAACCATACAAGTGTTACGCTAATTCTTCTCCATGAATTGTTTTTTTTTTGCTCAAATCGACACCTTTAACCATCAGTAAGTGTTATTGTTTATAAATTTTCCAAAATGTCATTTTGAAATTCCCTATTTCTCTTATGAGTTTCGCTCAGGAATTTGTATGGATTCACAACATGGTCTGTAGACATGCCAAGGCACTGGCTCCAACTGATCAAATTTGTATTGACGATGGATGCCTCGGGAACAAACCTTTAAGTGCATTCAATCTAAGTGATATCACTTTGATATTTTTATTTCCTTGTCATTAACTTTATATTAGTTTATTTAAGGGTTTTCCCCTGATTTGCATTGTCTCTGATATAGTTAATGTCGAGCCTTTGGTCACTCCCCCAGTGAAAGGATTGGGCTGTTCCTCCTGAATATTAAAGGTAAGATTCAGTTCTTTTTATTGTGATTCGATTTGTAACAAAGTCTACGTTATTTATTTAGCCAGATTTCCCATTTCTGAAACCCCAAATTCTCATTACTGAGACTTATGGCTATGCTATTTAAGGTCGTTGACATAATTTATTTCTTTGATTAATGTTGAGTTTTCTTTGTGCTACGAAGGACTATTCATGCCCTTTCTTCAATGTTTCTTATTGACATGCGTAGGGTTCAACTTTAATACTACTACTGTTTTGATTATCTACAGCACTTTAATTTCGATTTCATTTTGGGATTTTCATGGGATGAAGTTGGAGTTCGGAGTTACAGTCGACTTTTACAGGTATATCACAAAGTTTCCTTTCTTTTCTTTTGTTTTTCTACTATACCCATCTATAGTCTCATGTTGAAATACTGGGCTCACATTTTTATTCATTCATTCTATGGTTACAGGTAATGTTTCTACTAGTTACATTATGCTAGTTCCTTAGTTCTTTATATATTTGAATGAAATTACTCAAAAATGGGAGATCGAATGGTTTTCTCTGTATGAATCCAGATCAACTGCTTTGTCGCAACTCTACATGAACATCTAATGGTATATCTTCAACTATGAATGATATAACAACTTACCTTTTCAATTAGACACTTATTTTATGCTCTTAGGCTTTTTTGGAATATGTGCCATTTGATGTATAAAGGTTATATTTTAAACAAAGGGTTTTCATGGCTTACGAGATCTAGATTTATTTTATTCTTTCTAATAATCAATTTTGTAATGCCTTTAAAAACATTCATTTACTCTGTCGATTGGAAATATACTATAATTTATATTTATTTTCATTTCTTTAAGGACTTGTTAAGCCAAACCATGTCTTGATATATATAATATATAGTTTGATGAAATTCTTGTTTTCTTCTACCATTCTAGTCTGTAAAATAAAACTCATTTATACACCATTAGGGTTGTTATAAAAAAGGGTTTTTACCATAATGTATATTATGTTTATAACCTAATTCAATTTCTTGAATACTATAACCTTTTCCTATATCTTTGTTCATTTCATATATCTTTGTTCAATAATACTGAACAATGTATACAACATTATTTTATAATTGAGGATTCTTATGTTTTCTTCCCTAATTCAGAATATTTTCATATTGAACTTTCATTGTCTTATTCCGTATACAAGATTGGACCTTACAATTTATTTGAGGTTTTCATAATTGGACCCTTGAATCAATTTCATATGATGGGAGTTGCTGGAAGTATTGGGAGCTGCTCTTCACCGGCTATTCCATGGTGCTACCGTGGAAAATACTTTATTTGAAGATGGTGATGGTGCAAAAAGTTCCCATCTTTTTAACCTGACTCAATGCCAAAGAGACTTATTCCATGGTCACTGCTAACTGCTTTTGGCCCAATTTTTGGGGTTTGCTTTTTCCCAATAAACGTTGGTTACATTTTCATGTTATTTGTGCTAGTGATAAGGTTAATGGATGAGTGCCATTGGAGTAGTTGGTCTACTCTAAACTTACGCGCCTAAGATTTGTTCCCAGGAGATCCGTGCAGCAGAAGAATCCGAACCTGAGAATTTCTACACAAAAAATATCCCTGAAGAAGGTATTCGTCCTTGGATGCAACCTCAAGATCAGCCTCAATGAAAACCTTATATTCCCTGAGGAGGCCTACCCCATGGAACGCTCTTAATGAACTATAGCTTAGTTGGTCGTGATCAAGGTAAAAGAGAAACCAACCAATAATTCACTACCTGCACGAAGTGGTTCACAGAAACCACCACCCAAAGAAGCCATTCACATAAGCTGTTAGCTCACTCGCTGCATGACATTCACTACTCACTACACAAAGAAGCCATTTGCTCTAGGGTCCTTCTCATCTCTCGGTTATGTTGGTTCAAAAGGGTCCTCCTTTTCTTTCCTCTCAGCCATTGCTATGTTCCTTCTCTCATCTCGCAGAAACTTGGAAACATAATTTTCCACATATGTTGGAAACTAGGGAAGAAAAAACTCAATAACTTAGTCTCTTTCTTGTGGCAAGTTGATAACCTCAATAACTAGATTGTCTCGTGGATATGGGGAACGGGACAATTCGAAAACTATGGGGGCTAAAGTGAAACTGCATCAGGTGTAACCGAGCTTTCTTTCGGTAGTTATCCAGACTTCCTAAAATTAATTCTTTCTAATTTGTATTTATATATATGAAGATATTTTCTTCTAGTTTGATTATATATATATATATATATATATATATATATATATATATATATATATATATATATATAATATATGAAATGTCTAATAATTCATAATATAATTCTAGCTAAACTCACAATTTTTTTTTATATAAGTTATTAAATTGGTAGGATACTATAGTATTCATGGACTATTTAACCCAAATTTTATTCACTAATTCCTGGTGGTTTTGTTTCTTAATAATTATTTGTTTTAAACATCCTCTTTAGCTTGCTAGAATAATTTGATGATATTCACCTTGATCTATATTTGACATGTACCTATCTCTACAATATTTTGTTCATAACATAGTTTAAAGTTCTTTTATGGATATTCACCCTGATTTATATTTGACATGTACCTACCTATACAATATTTTGTTCATAACATAGTTTAAATTTATCTTATGGTATCGAGATCAAATCTCTACATAAGAGCGATTTATCCTCTACATATACCATTGGAGAAGTACTTAGTTCTTATCATTCAATCTACTTCATGATATAATCTCTTCCTTATAATATTATTGAGGGTAAGTCACATATTATTCTTTAACTTATTAGTAACATCTATAATAAAGAGTACACACAAAGTATACACATTTTATAAAAATACTCTATTTACTCATGCATAGATGGACCCATATATAATGTACTCTTTCCTTCAACATTTAGTATAACTCATCACCATACCGACATTAAGCTATCATATAAACTAGTATGTAAGAAACAAAATAACACACATATAATGGTGATTACTTGTTTGAGGAATATTTGGGAACAAATTAGGTTCTTTCCAACCATGAATTGTTACCAACAACTGCCCCCAAGCTCATGCCTTCTTGCCTTCAGTAATAAAAAACCTTATTGTGTTCTTGTGTGGTTTTCTTACAGATCTTCCCAACAAATTATTTCCTTAGGAGCATCATGCTTTAAGGGTGTGCATCCTTAGTTATTTAGTTTTTTTTTTTTTTTTTTTTAAGATAAATCTTTCTTTTCCTTTAAAGCACACCTTTCTCTCTAGTTTTTATTTAGTTTGATTTTCACCTAACTTATCATTTCTCTCAAGCTAAGTGTTTATAATAATGTTTCTCCCCCATTACGCTAATTTATTTAACAACTTTCTCATGGTGGATTTTTAGGAGAATTTTTTGGAAGTTCCACCATGTGGTGTTAACCACTAACAAATTTTCGGCAAAAAATATCTAATACTCAAGTGATCTTTATTGAATATTCCCAAACAACTCATTTATTAATTTAATAAAATAAAAATTAATTACATAATTAAATAGTTCAATCATGGCTTCCATAAAAATTAAGTCCAATAATAATTCAATAATATATAAATATTCATCTCTTAAAAATTAAAACATAGGGGTGTCCCAATAAACCCCTCTCAGTTGATGCATGTCATTTATATTTTGAGGATATGAATATAATATATAACTTTTTGTTCTATGTGGTTCACTATCCATGACCACTTCATCCATGGAATATTTGTACCAGGTAGATCTACTTGAAAGGAAGATCTACCTAAAAGGATCACTTCCTGCCAACTCAACCATGGATCTTGACCCAAGAGTCTTGAGAGAATTGAACCTGTGATCTATCAATAACAGAGGTGCTTTAATGATGGACACTTGACCAATTACACTAACCCTTAAAGATATTTATTTGTTATGGACATTAAAATGTTAAAAAAAATATACTTTATCAATAGAATTGAATATATAATACATAGATAAAATGATAATATTATAATGATGTTTCTTTATAAAAAATATAAATACTTTGATATTCCCTTAGAATCTAAAATGGAAAGCTAAAGTTGAGACAAAGAGGAGATTAGTGTGTAATCTAGCCAAAAAACCAAATCCTATAGTACTGGAACCTAAAGTGGAAAAGTGATCATTAAGAAAATAAATAGTAAATATGAATGGAACTCTAAGTAGGTGAGTGGACAAAAGAAACCAAAATTCTATTTTGAATGAGGAATTTGATTAGATGCTTTGATATGAAAAGGTACGTTGTAGAATACACATGTTGAAAATGAGAAGGCCAAAAAATGTGTTCCATATTGTTAGTTCCAAAAACAAATTGATATCTTTAATCCCAGGCAAATGAATTTAAATAAATTTTTACAAAGATTCTTATTTGACATATTCAACTTTACTTACTAGTAATAATTTATCATAGTCAACTTCAACTACTAGCAATTAAAATAAAAAATCGATGGTGCTCAAGGTTCTTTGTATACTTATGAACCTAATTATAATATTTAATATTAATGATTTTCAAATGTGGGATATCATAATAATAGAGTTTGTGTTATGGAAAAACATAATAAGTTTCATGGATTATAAAATGCCAAATTACTTCGAATGTTGGCTTTGTCAAGCTAGGTCCATATTGGTCAAATTTCTTCACCCAAAAAAAGTATAGAGCCATATCCAGAGAGATTCCAAGCACATGAGCTAATATTTGACAAGGTAGTCCAGTATGCTTCATTATAGGGTCTTTACTTGTGAACCTATGTCATGACACATGAGTTTATGAGATGTTAAAAGATACCCCTAATTTCAATAGATATAAATAAATACTTCCCAAAATATTTTTGTTGGATCCCCCTTCAATACATATTCAAAATTACAAAATACGCATCACTGGATAGCCTTTATATACCTTCCAATACTTGTAAACCTTCTTATATCTCACACACTCCCCTTACCACATTTCCCCACACCAATATTTACAATATATTGATGTAACATCTCTCCCATTTTACACAGAAAAAAAAAGGTATGAAATTTAAATTTACTTAGTGATTTTTCTTTTTCGTAAAATAAATAATTCATAATATTTTGAGCCTTATATTACACAATTGAAATAATACATCATAATGTAATATCACTAATTAGGCCACCCAAGCACACATTTCCTCACTATTTGCAAATAAAAATCTAAGGTCTCTATTTTGCACCCATGAAACTCATCATAAAATGTTATTGCATGCTCATCTATTTCTCCATATCTATCTTTATTAAAAAAATTGTTAAGTTGCTAAATTATGTGTCTCATGCTCTAAGAACATTCAATTCCATCAATAATTCTATATGTATTTATTCATACGTAATTGTTGGCTCTATATATATATTAGTTATAGGCCTTACTTTTTAATCCCTAATGTACATAACCCTTACATTGGGAAATTAATGCTTGACCTGTGTATTGTTAATGTATATGCATGCATTTTTATAAAGTTCACCTTGGGGATTTGCCCACCTTTTTTGAATCGATTGCAAGTCACAATTTATATGTTATATATATAACTCTAAGGTTATTATTTCCAACTGCCACATAGACATGCATCACGTGGTGATGGTTTGTGGGTTGGGATCCATACTTCTTGCATGTAACCCTAAATAGCTGGTAGATTATATGGTGAGGATAAAATCTTGGTTGGTTAATGATGATGGTTGATTAGGTTTATGTTAAGGTAACTACCCTCCCATGCCATGCTATCGCAGTCTCATTGTGATGTTGCCGCAGTTGCTAATTGAGCTCTACCATCTCATATAGACCCGATTGTAATCAAGTGTGTTTTACCTTGCTCCTAAGGAGAATAACATCATATTTTTGATAATTTTTCTTGGATATACCATCCAGAAATTAATACAATCATAAGCATCATTATGGCATGCACCTGGTTCGCTTTCTTGGTAATTTTCTGAGAAATTCTTCTTCCTTTTGTTTATTGTTTTGCATTGAAATTTTCTTAATGTCGTCCTCAAGATTTATACTCTAAATATTATTTATTTGTTTCAGAGGAACCCTAGCTCCTATCTGAGGTTTTTTTAGTCGTGACATCAATTTTTTTTACAAGGAATTTGGTTCATCTCGGAGTTGGAAATTATTAATTCCTACTTGTCTATGGTTATAATTCTCCATTTGAGGAGTTTGTTCCTACATTATAGGGATTTAGTTTCTCCTAGATTAGTGTGTGGTTGAGAGAATCTCTCAACCACACTAGTGTACGTCCAAGATAGAATTCCTATCTTGAGACTATTGATTGTATAAATATGTGTGTAATTCATTCATTTATTAATTAATAGAGAATATATTTGATTGAGCTACTTTTATCTTGGTATCAGAGCCTGTGAGGGCCTGGCCCTCCTGGGCTTGGCCCCTCCTGGGCTGAGGGAAAACAAAGAGAGTTTATTTTGCTTTGGGTTTGTCCATCTTAGGAATGCTGCCTACCAGATTCCGCTTGCCCCAGACGAAGATACAATGATGTTTCTTAGTCACCCATTGATCTGAATCTGATTAGAGTGGAGCAGCGACACGCTGTATCCGCGCCTCGAGTAGCAGGAGGTAATTTGACAGCGAAGGCCAGTAAAAGGAAGAGAGAAAAGACTAATTGTCCTGCAAGATGTTTGTGGGAAGAGGTGACAATTTGCAATTAGCAAACAACTGGGGAAGATAAATGGCGCAATCTGAGACCTTGAGAGAAATCTTGCCTCTTCTCTTCATCTTCGGTACTAAAATCAGGCTCTGGGGGTTTTCTCAAGGTTGGTATTGTATAAGTTATGTTATGATAGCCTGTGTTCCTCAGCGTCTGAACTCCTTTTCTTGTATTTGCCGCAAATCAAGATGCATAGATGGCTGCTCCAAGAGCAGTACTAGCAGGAACATTTAATGCTGGAATGTGCGGCACATTATATTCCTCTTTGTATTGAACCTCTGCAATCTTTCGTCTCTTGAATCGCCGCCAGGCTGCTTGAATGAAGCATGCTGCCCATGTTCGCCATTGGCGTCCTAGAGTCTTTCAATCCGGGATTCGAAACAGTGAACCAGAGGGTATTGGAGCATGCACCATGCTCAGTGAGGCATCCTGGTGGACAGGGGACAGTAGAAGTGGCCTGAAGCCACATTTGTATAAGATATGTATTATTTGATTTGTTAATTCAATGAAAAATCCAGGGCTCGATTGCTGGGATGTGGGAGGTGATGTCAAGAGATCTAATAATTTCATTTGTCTGTTGTTGATGACCGTGTGGCGATAATCCTCTTTCTGGTTCCGGTGCATCTATCATAGTTGTTTCCCTTCTGTCGGTTGCATCTTGAGAAGAGGTCATTTGTTCGAATTTAATTTGGTTGAAGGTGTTGTATTGCTGTGGATTGGTGCGTAATTTGAAGGAGATTTGTGGCGATCTCTCACGTACATCTGCCGGAGTACTGTGGCAGCTCGTTGGACGCTTAAGGTTTCAAGTTGGTGTGCCACTCCAAGCACGACCCTGAACGTATTCGATGACGACGACAAAAAAAAGGGCATCAGTCCGGATGGACCACCTGTGTCTCGGTTGTGCATTATAGTGCTGTTCCTTCTTTCTGCGATCGGTTGCTGACTATTGAGTATATGGATTTGGCAGAGAAATCTTTAGAAGCACTTGAGAAGATATCTCATGAGCACCCCATTGCATGCCTCCGTAGCTGGTGCCAGAGTGCGGAAGGAGATAGCTGCAAGTCGAATTTTTTGGTCTCATTAATTCTATAATGATGCAATATATTGATTAACTGTCATGACATAAAACTAGTTGTAATGTTGTAATTTAAGTGACATTAGCCTGATCAACTATTGTCACAATTTTGAATGTGTGTTGGAACTGATCATTCCAATACTAAGCAAATTTGCAGAGAATGGTGAACACATGACAGTGAAAATGATATCAATTGAAGCTACATCAGAGATTGGAGGATGATTGAGATCCTGTTGGAGGGTGTTAGCAAGCATGAGGCAATATGCTTGAAAATAGTTCTTGAAGGGAAAATTGTGTTCTCTTCGTGGGGCTGTGAGTGCCTCTGTTCTGGTGGACAACAAAGTAGATTTTCTGTTTTAGTGTGGTTTGTGGAGTAGACTCCCTAGTATATTGTAATAGTCATTGTATGTACCAGAAAGTCCAAATGTTGAAATGTAAGCCTTGCTAAGGCATTTGAAAGTTCGTGGTGATCTCAAAACCACTTTGTAATGGTTTGTGGTCAGCCTGAAACCATCTATAGAGCCTTAGTGGCTACAGGAGTTGCCGGATGGTGGCAAACTGAGATCCTTGATCAGCTCAGTGGTAGCAGATCGGATCTGCCCGGTGGTGGCAAAGTGAGATCCTTGATCGCTCGGTGGTAGCAGATCGGATCTGCCCGATGGTGGCGAAGTGAGATCCTTGATCGCTCGGTGGTAGCAGATCGGATCTGCCCGGTGGTGGCGAAGTGAGATCCTTGATCGCTCGGTGGTAGCAGATCGGATCTGCCTGGTGGTGGCGAATTGAGATCCTTGATCAGCTCGGTCGTAGCAGATCGGATCTGCCCGGTGGTGGCGAGTGTACACAGGAGCTTTGTGCTCGTAGGAGCAGGTGGACTGCAGTAAAACCTGGCTCGAACTCAGATGATTTTTTTTTTCTGAGTAGAAGGAGATTGGCGCGTTTTTCACACTGACAGCAGCGCCAGGAAGGCCAACTGGCACGTCTGTTAGGCCATTAATCGCGCCAATGGCGTTGGTTTATCATTCAGGATCGCGCCAATTCACCTTCAAGTGGATCTGCAGGAGAGGCAGATCGGATCAATTCAGCTGTATTGGAAACGCCAAATTTGCAGATTGTGGATCTGTCCGAGGGCGGCAGATTGTGTTTCTTGGAGGTTTTGTACATGCAATTCGCCTGATGGTGATGGATTTGACTATCATGACAAGTAGTCATTAAGGGGGGGAGTTGGAAATTATTAATTCCTACTATTCTATGGTTATAATTCTCCATTTGAGGAGTTTGTTCCTACATTATAGGGATTTAGTTTCTCCTAGATTAGTGTGTGGTTGAGAGAATCTCTCAACCACACTAGTGTACGTCCAAGATAGAATTCCTATCTTGAGACTATTGATTGTATAAATATGTGTGTAATTCATTCATTTATTAATTAATAGAGAATATATTTGATTGAGCTACTTTTATCTCTCGGCCACTCGAGGATGCCTTTTCTTTACGAGCTTCCTCATGGTGAGTTTACCTGCATAAATCCTAACCCTAATGTTTCTTATTTTAAAGAGTTTTATTTTTCTTCATGCAACTTGTCATTTTGAGGACTGAATACTTGTTTTCCTTGTAGGAAATATGATGAATCTTCTTGTTTATCCATAGGTAAAATATTTAGACTCCTTGGTATTAATTCCTTTCCTTTATGGTAAAATTTTAAGAGATTTGGAACAATTAATGGTTCCACTCATTTACTCACAGGTATGTACTAGTGTCGTTAATATTTTCAACTAACATTGGTTGGAAGGATGTCTATGGTTTTTCCTTCTTTCTCTCGACTTCAACGACTACATGATCTTATTAAACCTCCAACTTTGGCTAGGAACTCCGTTTTGTGGCAACTTTCTAACTTATTATGGAATATTGGATTCTAACTTATTTATGGAATATTGGATTTGTATATTGGGTTTTATTGAAGTCAAGGCCCTAGCTTAGTTGTGGACACATTTCTTTCGATTTGAAAGTATTACTAAAAATTATAAGGGATGCGCTTATTTTTTTATAAACAATTTGTTCCATATTATTTGGACTTTGTGATTATTTTTGTGAGAGAGTTTCTTCTATGTTAGAGGGCTTATTACCATGACTTCATTTATTTTTTTTATGCTTGATTGTGGCCCATATGGCCATAATTATAGGTTTGTTGGTATATTTACAGAAATATATATTACATTTTCAGAAAAATGTGTGTGTTGTCTTATAATTTCATGTGTGTTGTCTTATAATTTCATTATAATTGATGGTTAAATTTGGTTTTTTGATAAGAAACATGAATCTTATTTTAAGTAAAATATGGCTAAGGCCTATAGGTTCTAAACATTTTCTAGAATATTTTCTCTGTGTTAATTAATAAAATGACATTATGGTTATTTCTTTTCTTTCAAAATTTATCCTATAGCTTTTAAAGTTTTCAACATGACATTCTATCCTTACTATGTTATACTCTTTTCTTGTTTTTAAGGTGTATATGTATACTTTTTCTCTTTTAGGGGATTTATGGATAAGTTAAATCAATTCTTTCTATCATGCAATTACTATAGATATAGATTTAATTTAATGATAATGTGTAACTAGGTTAGAAACCTAGTGGACCCCTATAATGGGGGACCACTCCTAGTCTTTTGAGCCCTATCTCTCCACTATCCACGACTTTTTGTGCTTAGGCCTATGAACAAGTTATTTTTCTCAATAGGCCTGCATAACTAACTTGGGCATACTCACAAATTTTTTTTCTTTAGTATTGTAACATATGCATAAATTATTAAACATTATATTTTATTACTTTTAGGAACAAACATTATAATACCAGGAAGCTATGTATCCATATTTTTATCTATGTATAAGAATTTTTCTTACCACGTGACACTATATTTACTTAAGAAACTATTTTACAAGTTGTGTTCTATTACATTCATTTCTTCCCCACTCAGAGGGTTCCAAGGGAATTTCTAGGTGACTTATAGGGTTTTACCTTGTGCCTAAGCACCTTCACTTACCTATAACAGACACATATACCCACACATACATCTGCACATACTTATACATATGTATTTTTGCATTTAACAACTAACAATACACTTTTCATCTATCCTTCTGCTATTCCTTAACCATTTAATTTCACAATGAACATTATATGCTATATTTTCCTAACAGAGATTGAATCGAATTCCTAGTATTCAAAAACTAAATTAACAACATATATTTATCTAAATTCTTCTAGAAAATAGGCTAAAGGCTTTGACATGCCACCCAACCATGAACTAGATTTCTCAGATAGTTGCCCCCAAGCTCCACCCCTCCATGCCAATAGAAAACAACACAATAATCATTTCGCTTCACCTCCTTCTTAACTTTTAGTAGTGTCTTGCTAATTTTCTAGGGTTCATAACCATTCTTTCTCTTCCACTGGTTTTTTTGTATCAACAACTGCCTTTATCTCCTGCAGTTTTCATGTACAAATTCCACTTCATGACATTTATCTCTACTCATGTATTTCTTGTGGCTTGTCTTTTGCCAATAGTTCTCATGAATGGAAAAAAGGAGGTTTTTCTTCTTTTTGTTCCTTCCCCTTCTTGGGTATAACTAATTCCGACTATTTTCCTAGCAGTTAGGAGTATGATGTCATATGTTAGCATTTAACATATTTTCTAGAATAACAATACACATTTAATACCCCTCTATTTCTATGTAATATTTATGTAATATTTTTTGTTGTTGTTTCTAGATTCGATTATTTATAGATATGAAGGCTAGAACACCATGGTGGACTTGAATTAAAGTGAACAATAAAGTATGATGTAATATATTAATTTTTTTTTTAGAAAATTTGAAAAATTACTTGGGAAATAAACACTAGAGTTAAGAGATGCTTGCGAAGAACCAAAAACCTATGTTGGTGGAGGAAATCAAATTGATCTTCCCTTAAATAACCCCTAAAAATCCCTAGGAGTTAATTAACTAGATTAAATATGATGGGAGAGAAAATATATTAAATCACTTAGAGTGGAATAAAGTTCCACTAGAGAGAAAGGCAATCTTTAGAGTAGAAAAATAAAGAAAATCCTCCGTTAGTGGGTTGGAAGACCCTGAAAATTGGGACACCCCTAAGGAAAATTGCTAGGGAAGTAAAGCCTTCAACTACCTTGTCTGGAATCACAAGAGGTTTTTTATTCAATTTTCTCTTGGAAAGAAAATTAAAGAAAATCCTTCGTTAGTGAGTTGGAAGACCCTGAAAATTGGGACACCGCTAAGGAAAATTGCTAGGGAAGTAAAGCCTTCAACTACCTTTTCTGGAATCACAAGAGGATTTTTATTCAATTTTCTCTTGGAAATTGATCTCACTGAAGGTGCAATTCATGGTTGGATGGAGAACATGACTTTCCCAAGTGTTTTCCAGCAGAACCTACAATTAGATTATTTATTTGTAATTATGTTTTTCTTGGTGGGATTCATTTTAGAAATCCATTTATGAACTCAATTGCTATAAGGATGGTGAGTATATTTTAGTAGTGGAGATATAATGGTTGCAAAAGTAAATTGAGCTTATATCTATTCTTTTTCATCTCTGTTTTCTGATCTAGTTTTTATATGCATGAAGAGTATTGTATCATTATATTAGTTTGACTGTATTCAATACATGGAATTGAAGGAAATCGATATAATAACGCTTGATATATTATTGTTTTAAAAATTTTGTATCTTCTCGTCTTCATATAAATTACGCTAGATTTTAAGGTAAACCAAATTTGTATAGGGTTGGTCGACATATAATATAATAGTGCTCCGCTTTCAATAGGAATAAGTAGTCCTAGGCTATTAGGAAAGGGATGAGAGTAGAATGAAAGCCACAGAAGGCATAGTAGCTGAAACAGGGGAACCTATTAGTTATAGTAGCTACGCAATCATCAAATAATATAAACAAAACTAATTCTATGATGGACCATACATATACATTCATGAACAAACTGGAAGAAGGTGGGGCTCTACTGAGCCTAAGATTCTATGGAACCTCACATAGTCTACCATTTTCTGTTTGTGAAATAAAATTGAAGTGACGTGTAAGCAGTCCATTTGCATAAAGTAACCTAAAATAAACTAAGCTGCATCATAACATATACATTTAGGGAATTTGTCGGAGGATTTATGAATTTAGAAAAGAAAAAAACGTTTCAGCGGTTTAAGTACTTCCCTTACACGGAACGGGTTATACCCATATTTTTTATTTTTAGAAGAATCATAAATATAAATTATAGTGTAGGTAATAACTCATAAAAGATCCATGTAAACCGCTAGGAGATGAAACTAATTAATATTAGGAAGTTTTATAGTAATATTCGGGTCTGATATTACTTACATGTTCATTACTTAACTGAGCATTCTCAAGACTACCTAGTAGCAATACATGCAACCAAAAGGTAAATAAAATAACAATGATTAGCGTAACATTTTAATTATACAATCGTACCCATTGGTTTTTGTAGTTTCCTAAAAGGAAGAATTTAAATATTTTCTCACTCCCTAGTTAGCATGTGAATAAAAATACGTAGGAGAATATAAAAAATACATAGCCAGTGGCTGGAAAATAAAATTAGTGATACAAAGCCCTTCTAGATGGAGATTTTCAACATAAATCATTCGACTAATTCTCGAAACCAGAATGAGTATTATTCTTATTCATTTTGAATGAATGGGACTAAGAAAATTTCCAATCATTATATGTATACATGTATATAAGGAAAGGAATAAATTTCATAATAACAACACTAAACATGATTCCAGATTTCATTTAGAATCTATGAGAATTCATACACAAAACATTATGGTAACTATCACCAAAACAGAATTGGAAAATAGATGTAATATTTGCAGACAATAATATTTACATAGGCATAAATAGTCATAACATCTGAAATTAATGAATTAAGTTCATATGATCATTGTAAGGGAAGTAAAATTTCAGCATGCAATTTGAGTAAGGAAAACATGTCAACAGAGCCTTCCAGCTAAAGGACTTGGGCCAAATTGTTTTCTTGAAGGTATAAAAACCCTATCAAGTACATATACACATTTCATCAATAAAACCCACACAAAATCAACCATTTCTCCAGTTTATAAGCCTAGTCAAGCTGAAATAAACTCAAATAGGAAAGATGGAGAAAAGAGTAGTGGCCCATATGGAAGAGTTACATCAAATAAAAAAACATAGGAACCCCTTTTATCTCATATGAAATGAACCACTCCTTTGAGAAGTAGA
Organism: Pinus taeda; assembly: GCA_000404065.3. Taxonomy (NCBI): domain Eukaryota; kingdom Viridiplantae; phylum Streptophyta; class Pinopsida; order Pinales; family Pinaceae; genus Pinus; species Pinus taeda. The sequence goes on from APFE030801196.1 coordinate 42,762, forward strand.
GGCTATACAAGATAAATGAACTCGGAGTGGGAAAAAGCGGGTAGTCAGAGTAAACCAACTTTTAACCAATGTTGCAAGTAGAAGAAGACTCTGAATCCTACAGGTGTTGAAATTACCTGTAGAAGAAAAAAATAAAAAGTTCGTTACAGTGTTGACTAAAAGCAAAATTTTAAACAAGAATGAGTAGATATTTGAGGCAGAAAGGGAAAAAAAACCTCTGAATCGAGTTTGTACCTGTTGTAATACCATTTTTGTTGAAACCCTTGAAGCCACATTCCTGTTCCTGCAAGGTGCATCGAAAAAATGAATTTTTGCTACTCTGTATTGTTGGAAAACAACCATAATGCATACAAGATATTCGATGAACAAATTAAAATAAAACACACCAAAGGGCCGGTGTTGCACCAAGTAAATCTAAGAAAAAAATATTCTCGAGGAA
>APFE030801197.1:0-67995 GCA_000404065.3 Pinus taeda
TTCATTTGTATCATCGAAGAATTTTTCATTTATGTAATGTAAAGGAGGTTGCCCCCTCAAAGAGGCTGAATTCTAAGGCGTTGATCTATCTTTTCTATCTTTTCTTGAGTTGGTTTCATAACAAGTTCCTTGAGGCACCACTATCAATCAACCAATTATCTAAGGTATCCAGAGGAGAGGAAGTAGAGAGGGTAGATATAAGATAAAATTATTTTTACTTGTTATCTACAACATTAGATTCATCATACCTGGAGTTTCTTGATTTTTTGGGAGGTTGACCATTTCCATATTGAGTAGCGGGAGAATTCCTCTTTCCTTTTCTATTGAACCTGTCATTTCTTGATTGTTTTTGCCTCTAAAATTGTTATGGTTGTTGTTGTAATCATCATCCCAAAGTGTATCCCTTTTTTTAGGACACTCCCTAGCATAGCGGTCAAACCTGGTACAATTGAAGCATCTTCCCTTTCTTCCATCTTTGAATCCTTGTCTTCCTTGTTTCTTTAAACCAACATTTTTCTTCTTTTTAGCATGAGCGGAGAATGCAGTAGAATCGTTCCTATTTGAAGACATGTCTCTCTCCATAATCCTTGTCTCTTCTTGACTACATTTAGTCAAAAATTCATCAAAACTTGGAATCTTGTCATTGTTGAGGATAGTAGTGTTGAACACATCCCATTCACGAGGGAGACCTCCAAGGGAAATGAGAGTGAGCTCCATGTCAGCAATAACTTCTCCAATGGATAGAAGATCATTTTTTTATTTCGGTAATCTTCATGAAGTAGGATTGGATATCTTCTCATCTTCCCTTCTTTATGTCCTTCACCTTGTTCTTGAGAAATAGGACTTGGTTTACATTGCTAGATTTAAACATGCTAACCAACTTGTCATACATCTCCTTAGATGTGCCTAGATCAGATATGTAAGCAACTAAATTATTGTGAATAGAAACATTGATGATCTTCTTAGCTTTTACCTCACCTTTCTTATACTTTGTCTTAGTGGCATTTGGTGCATTTGAAGGAGGTTCAGCAATCTTTCCCTGCACATAGTCCATAGCATCATGCTCTTCCAAAGTCAAGTTAAGAGACATCTTCCATGCATGATAATCAAACTTCTCATTGAGCTTGTTGTCATATTTGAAGTGAGATTAGGATGCCATTGAATCTTATCCTTGTCCAACAAATCTTAGTGATTACTTTTCTCACTCTTGCTTGGGATTTGTCTTCACTTGAGCTCTGATACCATGTTAATTTTAGGTATGTTCTATGCTTTAGAGCAATTTACTTCAATTTTTATTATAAGCCCAATATCAATTTCCATATTAGCAATCACATTAACACTGATAGTAAATGAAGCTAGAAAATAAAAAATAAGTAGAAGACAAGCCAAGACAGGAGGACACAATATTTGGCGGATGTCAGGGGAAAATCCCAATTTGGCGAAAACCCTTTGATCAAATCTTCTTATTATTCTTGAAAAGTTTAGCAGAGAGAGTGATTACATCATACAATTTTTACTTGCCCAATCACTGTCAAAACAATCCATCCAAACAGCAGTCAACAGGATGCCCTAGCCATAAATTCCACAACGGTAAAACTAGCAAAAAATATTCTTCAAACTATTGGGTTTTGTTATATTCTTTCCATGACTACCCCACGTGCAGGGGGGACACAAGGGGGTGTCAAGCCCTGTTGTACATTGCGTTGGGCATTGTCGGGGGGTCACAGGGGGGTGGATACTCCCCTGTTGGGGGGTACGCAAGGGGGCGGTATCCCCCCTACAGGAGGTCCAGGGTAGCGCCCTGGGAAAAAAAATTGGACCCTATATTAGGTGGGCGAACCTACCTATGGTTTTGTGCATGGATTTCTCACATGGTTTTGGGCATGATGGTTTTTTTGTCCATGGTATTTTGTAGATACGATTATGTTCTAATCCAAGGTTAATGGACTAGGGTTTATGGATGCTTCGGCATGTATATATATGTATTGTAACATTGAAAGGAACATAATGAAAAATCAATCTAGTAGTCCTGATTTTGGGATCCAGGGGAAAATATTTGTGTATATATGTTTTATGTTTTATGCTGTTGCCATTGTTTATTTTCTGCTTTTAGAATTCGTATGCAGGTAATTTGTATTAGCGGATGCCAAGGAAAAACCCCAATGTGGGGAAACCATTTGATCAAATATTCTTATTATTCTCCAAACGTTGAGCAGAGAGAGTGAGTACATCATTCAAATTTACTTTACCAATCACTATAAAAAAAGTCCATCCAAACAGCAGTGAACAGGATGCTCTAACCAAAAATTCAATGTTGGCCAAACCAACAGAAAATATCCTTCAAATGAGCTCGGTCAAACCTATTCAAGTCGACCTCCAAACTCAGTCAAATAAACCCAAAACAGTCCTAAAAATATCAGTCAACGTTGCGGTCAATGTAAGTCAACTTGCTCCAATTGCCTCGATTTTTGTGCGAGGAGATGCGGCCTCAAAAGATCGGAATAACTACTTGAAAACTATAGTCAAAGTAGATGAGTTGACCCTCGGTCAATGCTGGTCAACGCCCCTACAAATAGCCCAAAAACAATCCTACAATTTCTACCTGAAATTTTCAGTCAACGTGAGAAGAGATAAGAGTTACTCCTTTGTTGTACAAACCAATGAGGAGAGGAGAGAGAAAGATGTGATGAGTGATGATCCAAATGATGATAATTTCTCTCTTATTTATACAATTCGATGAGGGGTGGAGACACATCTATTGGGGCATCATGAGCCTACATTAGACTTCTGGCCGACCTTGACAATTTGCAAATGTGTGAGAATTAAATTAAAAATCTCACTTATGCTCATCCCAACAAGATGATATTCAGATCAATCTTGCACCTCTTGGAAAGAGGAATCCAATAAAAATATCATCTCCATCGTATGAGTTTTCCAAGGTGGATTTTGGCCCTAGTTGCCAATTTTAACACTTGTCCTAGTAAAATTCACGCTTGTTAAATTTAGCATATAACCAGTGTTCATGTACAGTCTGTAACATTAAACAACGTAAACTTTGAAATGGGAACTATAAACTCAAAATTGGAACTCAAAAACCCCAAAAAAACATGAAAAATAGTCCTAAAAACGAAAAGTGTGTATTCTAGAACGATCTTTTTTTTAGGGTTAATTTTCAACATATTTAAAAAAATGGCAGTAAAACCAATTTTTTTTGGGCAAAATAAATGAAAAAAACACACTAATGTTTTTGGTAGAATAACATTTTTCTTTCCCAGGTATAATTTGAACATTTTTTAGTAATGACGATAAAGATAAAGTAATGGGATCTGAAACACATTAAATTCCAGCATTTTTCATCCATGTTCTTAAACATATAATAACATGACACTAAAGATTGCTAAAATTTTAATTATTTTCAACCATAACGTTAAAAAAAGGGGGGGGGGGGGGGGGGGGGGGGGATTTTTCAACCATGGAATTAAAACACTCTAAGTTTTTCAACACATTTAAACCATGACATTATGAACAAATTACATGACTAAATTAATTAAAATGTCAATACTTGTAGATTGAATGAAACATAAACTATATCTCTAAGTTATTGGTGAATTATGAATATTCTAAACCATAAAAGACGTCATAATTAAAACATATAATCTAACAAACATAAAAATGACTCATAACTTCATTTAACATCATATGGAAATCAAAATTTTTATTTCAAGATACGATGCAAACATTAGTTATATAAATTGTCTTAGACATTTATTCAAAATCACTCATATCTTCTTTCACACCATCAAAATTCACATCCTCAGATGAATGACTGGATGCAGATGAAGATGTTCCATATTCTTCTCTTTCATCAACTAGTGCCCCATCTAAATCCACATGCATGCCCACCATTTCAAGTTTCAAAATTATTATAGATCTACGACTGGGTTCAACAGACTCCCATCTCAACATTGTTTCTCCTAGTAACAACTTCTTTAGGATCTCTATCGTCTTGAAGTGAAGAGGTCCTTTCTTTGTTAAATTGAAGTCATAAACAAGTATGTCAACATCCTCCAATTTTAAGAGGTTTGTGCAGCGATGATTTATATCTGGACCCTTTATTTTTCTATTTCCACAATTTTTTTAGCAACTACCATCTCTAACTTGTACACCATTGAATGGGTGTGTGTTTGTGGCATACCAATGTAATTTAACACCTGCAACATCTTCATTTTATGTAATGACCTTTATAACCTTAGAAACATAGAATGGATAACCATTGGCATCTCCATCTGCTAGCGCTGCGATCATGCAACCCTTCTTAATATCATGTACTGAATCCCTGTAAAGGTATTCCATGGCTTCACGGTGTGCATGAGATCTTCCGTAACCAATATACATTTCTCTTTCCTCTACCTGTGATAATTAATAATACCTTGAGATTGTTGTTGTTCAACAATGTTTCTTTCCTCATGTTCATTTGACATATTTTGTGGCCAAATAAACGGATTTTTCAAAGGTATATCTTCATTTGTTGTTCTTGAAATGATACCACTTTGATTATTGAAAAAATACTCCCACCAAACTGAATCGGCAATATCAAAGTACTCATATGTATATCTAACACATTTTTTAATTTCTTTCAGGCAATCAGAATAATTTATATCTCTATTATGCCTGCATGTATTATGAACTTTAGCAACTAATTATAATAACAATATATTTGACGCAAATATTGGATGATCTAGAATGAACTTCAAAAATGCCAAAAATGATGATGGCGCCCATTCTACAGTAGTTGAATACTTCTTGCCCCATATTAGTGTTTTCCCATCAATTTTTTTGATACGAAATTGATGTTGGAAGCTAAGTCATTAAGTTTTCCAATGCATTTCTCCTCACCATGCGATCCTAGAATACACCTTCGCATGTCAAAATTTTCTTCCAATACATCAAAAATAGGTTCTGGCATGTATGATTTCTTAATACATTCAATTAATGATGACAAGATCCCAACATCCTTCCTCCTCGATGTGACTAAAAAATGACTGAACATCTGATTAATATGGTCATGAGTGTGCCCAACAAGAAGGAAACCAACCTCTACCTTCTGAAAAAGTCTCAATTCAACAAGCATGTTTAGATAACCAAAAACAATCTGATTTTTGTTTTCATGACAAGTGTTGTCCAATTCTAGATACAAAACTCCTGCAAGATTACCAGACCAATGAGAAAGCACATCATGAATTATGGTTATTGCCATATTTTCATCATTATGAATATTTGTAGCTATGAAGTATACCCTTAGCAACATTTTCCCATTGAAGACCATACAACTGACCAAGTGATACTGAATAAAACTTTCCTCCTGTAAATTTTTAGGTGCGAGAACAAAATGTGGTAGAAGTGTTTTTTTTCTGGTCCATACCATTAATTATCAAACCCAAATATTTATTTGGATTATCATAACACTTCTTTCAATGCTTGTACAACTTTTTTCTTTCACTTGTTTGTTTTTCTCGATGCTCTTGAAGTGCTTTGACAATGGAATCTACATAACATAAAAGAAAGTCATTAATAAATATGTTTTCATAGTTGATGACTATACAATTTTAAAAATTAACGTTATGAATGTTTACCTCTTTCTGCCCATTCACATTTATCCCTTTTTTATTTAAGAGAAGCACATATACTGCAAACCCCCATCCTTGTCTTCTTAGGAATATGGACATTGTAGAATTCTTTCTTCCACACCTTCACAAAATATTGATATGTAATAAATCTACTATTTCCTTCAACACCTTCTTCATAATCTTTGTATAAGTTGTAGATTTCTCGTCTTGAGAAATTATTTGAAACATGTAGTGTCACTCTATTTTGCGTACACTCTCCATGCTTTGAAAAGAAGTCTTTCATCCATGACATTTCAGTACTTGATAATGGCCAAAATTTTCGTTTATGACGTACTTCTAAATAAAATGTGGGATCCTTTTCCAAATTTTCTTGGATTCTTGACAAACGAAAATTACCCATTGAATGAAACATTTTGAAATCCTTTCTATGGATAAATAAACACCCGATATGTTAATCATAACCTGACAATGTAGATTGCATGCACCCCACTAAATATGAATTTTGCATGCTTTTATTCATTGACAAATATCTCTTCATTTTCTCCAATGCAAACTTGAAATCCATATGTTTCAAGTAATCATTTTGACAAAATTCACTTGAAATGAGAGCATTGATAGAACTTCTTCTTGTGAGATATTCTGCTCTACCCCTTGTATAACTAGAACATCTTGGATTGATACGAAAAAGTTTGCTCCTACTCCTCGATACAATATTTGTTGGCAATGTCTCCATCATTGAATCATCATCTGTATAAGAATTTTCATCATCATTAGGAGGAATATTATCCTCACTATGATCATCTATGCTTTTGAAATACTGACTTGGAGGATATTCTTCATCTTTCCCTTCGTCAGTGCTACCCTCATAGTCCTTAGAATTAGGACTAAATGGAAAATTTGACTCGATGTTTATTGGATATTCTTGATCATGTGCATTGTCAGTGTTTCTCTCATAGTCCATAGGATTAGTACTACATGGAAAATGTGATTCTTTACTTACTGGAAATCCTTCATCCTGCCCTTCATCACTGTTGCTCTCATAGTCCTTAGGATTAGTACTAAGTGCTTCATCCTTCCCTTCATCACTACTTCTCTCATATTCCTTAGGATTAGGACTAGGTGGAAAATGTGACTCTCTATTTACTGGAAATTCATCACCGTGCCCTTCGTCACTAGTGCTCTCATAGTCCTTAGGATTAGGGCTAAGTGGAAAATGTGACTCTCGATTTATTGGGAATTCTTCATCCTGGCCTTCATCACTTTTGCTCTCATAGTCCATAGGATTAGGACTAAGTGGAAACTATGACTCTTGATTTATTGGAAATTATTCATCTTGGCCTTCATCATTGTTGCTCTCATAGTCCATAGGATTACAAATAAGTGGAAACTACGACTCTCGATTTATTGGAAATTCTTCATCCTAGCCTTCATCATTATTGCTCTCATAGTCCATAAGATTAGGACTAAGTGGAAATTGTGACTTTCTATTTATTTTAAATTCTTCATCGTGCTCTTCATCACTACTTCTCTCATAGTCCATAGTATTAGGACTAAGTGGAAACCGTGGCTCTTTATTTGTTTGAAATTCTTCATCATGTTCTTCATCGTTGGTGCTCTCATAGTCCATAGGATTAGGACTAAGTGGAAACCGTGACTCTTTATTTATTTGAAATTCTTTATCCTGCCCTTCATCGGTGTTGCTCTCATAGTCCTTAGGATTAAGACTAAGTAGAATATTTGACTCTCTGTTCATATTGAAATAATTTACGTTATATTCATCAATATGAATAGAGTTGTTATGCCACGAAGATGTTGATGCTTCACAAAGCGAAACTTAACTATCAGAAGAATTCATGGCTTTCAAACAGAAGAGGTTGAATGATACAAATGAACTCTCTCATAATGATAATATATAGCTTAAAGAATGAAAATTTCCCTCCAAAGTTTCCCTCTAAACAAATTTTGCAAGAAATTTCCCCTCCAAAAATTTTGTTTCATCGATTTCCCTCCAAAATTTTCTTCTACAATTTACTGAAAAATTTTAACTAAAATTTTCTCATGAAATTAATATTTTAAACTAAATCTTTAAATTAAAATTTTAAACTAAATCTTTTACCTAAATTAATCTTTACTTAAACTATATAACATTTATTAGACAATTGAATACTTTTTAATTTTTATTATATCTTATATCACACATTTAAAATAAATTACTATATCACCATAACACGATTTATATGTTAAGTTTTTATTAAAAGAAAAAAAGTACGACACTCACCATGCGGTCAAACAATTCTGTAATTTCCGCTATATCATAAATTACTATATCACCATAACACAATTTATATGTTAAGTTTTTATAATAAAAAAAATAAAACCACATTCACCATGCAGTAGAAAAATTCCCTAATTTCTGCTATATCATAAATTACTATATCAACATAATACGATTTATATGTTAAGTTTTTATAAAAAAAATAAATAAATAAATAAAATAATAATAATAATAATACCACATTCACCATGCGGTAAAACAATTCTATAATTTCTGCTACATCATAAATTTCATTATCACTATTCCCCACATCACATCAAGGCTTTTCGAGGTTCGTTAAAAGACTTGGAGAGATTTTGTGGAGCAGCTACATTGTTATCAACAACACATTCAATGGAAGATTATCGCATTGAAAGGTTAGTTTCCCTTTTTCTAAGTGCAGGTCTTAAACTCCCATAGGTTTACTAGTAGTTATGTGTTAGTTGGGTTGTTATCTTCACGCAAAATACTAGACAAAAAACACATTCCAGTAAAAAGAAAAATTAAATTAAATTAAATATATATTATTTACATATATACATATATATATATATATATATATATATATATATATATATATATATTATATATATATATATTATATATATTAATATATATATATATATAAACGAAATTTAGAATATTTTTAGAAATTAAAAATTGACATGAGCCAAGCTTACTTGATAGCCCCCTGGCTGACAAGAGGCCACTATGTCATCAGTGGGTGTGGTGGTCCCAGTCGTGGGCTTCCTGGTTCTGGGCGTGCCTACCCGGGGCAGAGTGGACCCCTGGTAGGTTAGGGGGTCGATTCTTGGAATTGGCCCACTGGCCTACCACAAGGTCGCTCTACCCTGGCGCGCTCGCCCACTGGCAGCGTCTCGTCGTGAGTGTGCTCGCCTGCGGCACGCAAATGTGTAGCATGTCGTCATGTCGTGGGTTTGTGCCTGTGAGCGGGTGCGTCTGGTTGTGTGCGTGCCCACTCGTGGCACAACGACATGCAATAGGTCGTGCCATGGCTAGGTGCACCCGCCCATAGGCCTGTTCCTGTGGGCACCCCTGTTCGTGGGCATGCCCTCCCATGGCATGGTGGCGTGTTGCATGTCATTGTGTTGCGGACAAGCACGCCCCCCCCATAGGCACAATTCTATGGGTGTGAAAGCCCAACCATGGACATGCTACCCCGCGGCATAACGTGGTGTTGGATGTCATCGTGCCACGGGGGAGCACACCCATGATCGGGTGTGCTTGACCATGGGCGTTCCTTCCCACAGTACGCAGCATTTTGCACAACTCCATGCCGCGAGCGAGCGCACCACCGACGGCACCCACCCTGCGGCCTAGCCCACTTAGGGTTGAGGTAGATTCTCATAATCGAACTCACCCTTGAGCGGTCGTGCCTAGCTGTGGGCATGCCCACCCTGGGAAAAACACAAAACGTCCCCCTAGCCTATCAGGGGGCTGATTCCCATAATCGGCCCATGACAGGCCAGAGGGACATTTTACCCCGGGTGAGCTCGCCCACGGGCAGGCACACCCACCTACTAGCACAGGCACGACACAAAAATAAGGTACAATGACCCCCTAGTAGGCAGGGGGTTGATTCTGATAATCATCCCTTTAGCATGCAGGGGGTCGATTCTCAGAATTGGCCCGTGGCCTGCCAAGGGACCGCAAACAAATGAAAAAATAAATAATTGTTTTTCTAAGGAATGGATTTTTTTTGTTCCCTGTATGAACCTAACATCCAACTTGTCATGGAGGTCAATGTGCATGTTTATGGTCTTTTTTCATTTTTAGATTTTGTTTCATTTTGTTTGTTTACTTAAGCTATTGGTTTTTTTGTAAATTTTTTCCCAAGAAAAAAATCGAACTTTCTATTGCAAAACAAAAAGTTACATTGTATATGTTGTAAGCATTCAAGTCACTGTATGATTTGTGATCATAGAGTTGTTGATATTTTGCGTGAGAGAGATCTCCTATAGCCATCTCAAAGTTTGAATTCAGTTCACTGATCTGTTGTGTGATCGGAGTCTCCTTTAGCTGGAGAAGCCCCAACAAAAACGATTTGTTCCTAAGCATCGTGGCTATTTCACATAGCAAAACTAGAACATTTTCCAATAGTTTAGTTGCCTGCTACAGCTTCTCCATCCCCGGGTCTGCTCAGAAGGGAAAACAACCCAAACAGAGAGGAGGCAGCTGTATTTTAAACTTTTTTACGAGTTTTGAATAAGTCTGAAATGTCTGATATGAACAAAATAACAAGATGTAGTTGCTCCATCACCGGGTCTCCTCAGAAGGGAAAACAACCGAAACAAAGATGATGCAGCAGTATAAGTCTGAAAGGTGATATGAACAAAATAACAAGATGATCGAACAACAAGAAAAAAACATGAAATAGTCTGGCCTGGATGAGGTTTCAGAGAGGGAATTTTTGAGCATAAGGTGGACAATTCGACACACAGATCTTGTCCATCTCTTTGTGTTCTATCCGCCAATTGCCCAGATTTTGTTGCAAACCCTCTTTAGAAAGCTTGTCTGCATCATCATTGCATTCCCTGTAGATATGACATAGTGAAATGTCATTTAAAATGAGATTTTAGGCTCATGGTTTCCTCCATAAGAGATAATAGCATGTAATTCTGGCATCTGTTTGTTCCATTGAACCATTTGACAATGTTCAGAGAGTTCCCAAAGATCTGAATCATGGTTATGCCCAGATGAATAAGCCAATAAAGGAGAAGTTTCAAGGTTGTCAACTCAGCATAGTTGTTGGTTCCAGTCCCTAAGCCGACTGAGGCTTTGAGGCTACTATGAGGGTTTAAGGGGATGATTAGCCCTGCTCCGCATTTATTCTCATGGCTAGAGGCTCCATCGAAGTAAGCCCAAGGAATCCCTTCTCGGATGGTCTCTTCTATTGTCGATCAAGGGTGCTTCTCATGAGAGGGTTCGAGAATGTTGGTATATATAGAAGCACTTCCAATAGCTATGCTTTCTACTGATGGGGTGTGGTCTTGAAAGATGCTTCTGTTCCTTGCAATCCATAATCCCCAGGAGATGATTAAGGGAAAGTTTCTCATGTTCCCTTTTGGATGTTGAGTCCACCAAGATTTCCAGGTTGTAGTGAACGCCTGCCCATTCCATATAGGTTTTTTTTGTATCAAGTCCCCTACAGATTTCCAGACTTTTATGGAGAAAGGGCAGTCCATAAAGAGGTGGGAGATTGTTTCAGAGGCTGCTTTATAGAGGGCACATCTTCCTAGACCTGATTTGAATCTCTTCTCGAGGATGTCCCAAGTTGGAACCTTCTCTTTTAGTATACACCAGAAGAGCATTCGGGCTTTTTTCGGGCATTGTAATTTCTAGATTAAGGCAGCCGACCATTCCTAAGTCCCCGAGCCTTTATTTGTCATTAGGAATTTGTATCCCTATTTTGGGGAGTATTTCCCTGACTCTGCATGGGCCCAAACTAACTAATCTGTTCTGTCTCTTATTCTAACATTTGATCGAGACAGCTTTGAGGTGAATGTAAGCCATTCCTCTACCCATTGGGGATTAAGATTTAGGTCCAATCCTGAGAGCCATGCTTGGCCCTAGATGGAGGATTGCTCATGATTCACTATCTGACTGAGGTTGTTTATACCTCTGGAGATGAGGTGGGAGGATAAGGCTTGAGATAATCTGAAGTCTTCGTTGCAGCCAACCCAGGGATCCTTCCCAATGCAAACATGTTCGCCATTTCCTACCTGCCAAGATAGTCCTTGTTCGATGATCTTGAAGATTTCCAGGGTTGCTTTCCACACCACTAATGCGTTGCCTTTCTTTTTGGATGGACTTCGAATCCAATCTTCTAATGGCATGGGGTCAATGTATTTGCTTTTAACTACTGTTGTCCAGAGATTTTTCCTGCTTTGATGAGCCTCCATCCTAACTTTTCTGCAAGCATGGAGCCAAAGTCTTTTAGGTCTTTGCTACCCCATCCTCCCCATTCCTTTGGCCTTGCCACTTTCTCCCAAGCCACCCATGGGAGAACCGTGTCTTCCTTGGATCTTGCCCATAAGAACTTGCTGCATACTCTTCTAATTTTTTCTAGGATCCCTTTCGGTAACCAAGTTAGTGCAGCCTAGTAAACCAGGATAGCCAGGAGGATTGATTTGATTAGAGTCAGTCTGTCAGCTCTAGATAGCCATTTGAAGCTCCAGCGGGTGACTCTTGCTGCTATTTTTGCTATTAGCCAGTGCCAATCCTGCTTGCTGTACAAGTAGGGTTTTAGATAAAACACAAGGTATTTGAAACAGTCTTGGAGCTTCCGATCCTCAAAGGGCATATCCTCTTTGATTTGGGAAATTTCAAGCCTGTTGAAACCTTCCACCAAAAGGTGGGATTTTGCACTATTTATTTGGAGGCCCGTTGCTTTTAAGAATAGATCAAGGATCCTTTTTAGTTCCAGAATTTCTAATCTTCTTCCTAAGGTGAAGAGCAGAATGGCATCCACAAATAGTAGGTGAGTTATTTTCAGATTTTCTGCCACTTCCAGCCCCTGAATAATGCCTTTCCTTCGCCCATCATTAATTAGATGGTTGAGTCCTTTCGCTGCCAGAAGGAAGAGGAGGGGCAAGAGGGGGAATCCCTGGCGTAGTCCCCTTTGGCTTTGAAAGAAGGAGGTAGATGCTCCATTGATGAGAATAGCAAAGCTTACATTGGTTAGGCATCCCATTATCCAATTGATGAAATCTATATGGAAGCCCAAATGAGTGAGGAGCATTCAAATGTACATCTAACTAACCCTATCAAATGCTTTGGATAAATCAATTTTTACTACTGCTCCTTTAATATATTTTTTTAGAGATGTTGTGGATAGTTTCCTAGGCTACCCCAATCACTTCATGGATCTGCCTTCCATTTAAGAACCCGAACTTCTCTCTTGACATGTGCCTAGATAGGATAGGTTTAATCTGGAGGGCTATCACCTTTGCTATTATTTTATAAATGCAGTTACAGAGGGATATTGGTCTAAAATCCTCAAAGGTGGAGGGATCTTCTTTCTTTGAGATAAGGGCTATGAAGGTCGAGTTGAAGGGGGGATAGATTACTCCTTTCCATCTACATTCTTCTACCACATCAGTTAAGTCTTAACCGAGCTGATCGAAAAAATGTTGGAATAGCTCCACTATCTAGCCATCTAGACAAAGACTTTTGTCTGTTGGCATTGCTTTAACTATTCCTTCCACCTCCCCCCTGGTGTCTTCACTCATTAGTTCCTGAGAGTCATCCTCATCCACGTAGCGGGGGAAGGTCTGGGTTGTCTGGATCACTTCTGCCAAGGATATATCACCTCGATTGGAGAAGAGATTATAAAAGTGGCTTATGCCCATCTGGGAGAGACCCTGGAAAGAGCTAGCCTCTCTACCTCCTTCTTCTTTTAGATGCCAGATGGTGTTGATGTTTTTCCATCCTCTAGCATAGTTTTGAAAAATTTGGTGTTTCCATTGCCTGCCTTTAGCCAGATGACCCTGCTTTTCAATCGCCATTACTCTTCCCTTGCCAAGAGGATTTTGTGCCTTTTACCTTCCTGCTGCATTATTATTTCTTTCTTCCCCTAAGTTTCATATCCATTAGCTTTAGGGATTTTGAGCCAGTTAAGATTCCTTTCTACTTAGCTGAGTTCCACATCTTCCTTCATCTTCTTTTCCTTTGCCCAGATCACTATGGCTTTTTTAAGGCATTTGAGATTCTCCATGAAGAGGAAAGATCTATTGTCCATCTCGATGGAGCTGGCAGGTCTCCAAGTGGATTTGAAAATAGAGTTGTAGGAGTCCTCTTAAAGCAAAGAAGGGTTGAATTTGAAGGGGGCAGCTGGTTTTTTGGGTGGTTTGGATAGTTAAAGGAGAATAGGCAAATGATCCAAGGCCCCTCCTTCCCCCACCCACTGGAAAAACCAGGAATGATGGTAGTTGTATCCTCCCGTAGGAGAAATCGGTCTAGTATTTTTGCTACACAGTCTTCCCTTGTTCTTTTATTCCTCTAGGTTGGTATGTTCTTCAGTAAGTTGATGTCCAGGAGCTTATTATCTCTGAGGAGGTTGGTGAAGAAGTCTGATACCTAATGTTGTCCGGCCAAGGGGCCCTAGGTTTCTGAGGATCCTATGGAGAATTTTAGGTCTCCACCAATAACCAGGTTTGGCCTGTTCAATGAAGATTTAGAGAGGAGGGTCTTCTAGAAGTGGGCACGCCCTTGGCAAGGTCCATAGATGTTAACAATCAACAAGGAGGTGTAGAGTTCCTAGGAGTATACTTCCATCCCTATGACTTGATCCATCCCCGAAGAATTTAAACATTTCAACTTCTCTTGTTTGAAGGCCAGAGTGAGGACCCCAGAGTGCCCTTTTGCATCCAGAACCTAAATAATCCAGGATGGCAGGATTTTAGATAGATTTTTTGCTACTTCTTCTCCAGCTCCCAGAGTTTCTTGAAGGAGAAGCATATCAGGATTGTGGATCCTGATTACTTCTTTTAAGGCTAGCTTTTTGGGATTGTTGGCTAACCCTCTACAGCTCCAGGAAAGGATGATCATTTGATAACGTCCGGGAGGGGGTTTGCTGCTCTAAGGGCCCCTGATATGGACATCTATTTTCCATCCACAATGTTTATCTTGGCTCTTAGTTGAGCCATGGATAAGTTAGATTTTCTCCCTCTAGGTTTCCTGTCTTCTAGCTGGGAGGATTACATATCTATGCCGCCTAGTATCTCCAGGGATCCCATGGAGGTGGTTTCTTCTCACGGGGGCAGAGATTATATGGAATTGATGCAGGGGTGGAGTCCTCGCTCAAGCCTTTGGAAGTGGAAGGGCCATAGCCACAATTCAGATCTAAGGTAGGAACGGAGGTGATTATGCTTTCCATTTGCATGGTTTGAGATTGAGTCAAAGGTGTGACCATATTCTGATGCCTGGAGGGACCAGGCATAGATTCATTTTTATTTAAAAATATTTCAGGAAATAAAGGTGATGGATTTGGGGCAAGTTCCATACCCTATGTAGTGATCAATTGGCAATTCTCCATGTGGGATGGAGAGTCCTGGATCGATTTCGGCTCTTCTGGATGGAAGGGAGGCCGCTGGTCATAGGGAGTTTACTACTGGTGCTCGGATCCCTCGCCTGAGTTCTTCTTGATTCCCTCCATTTCGAGATCCATCGGCTCCTCATCCTTGATATCCTCTTCGGACCTAGATCTAGGAGGTTCCACTACTCTCCCTTCTAACCCAGCCTTCTTCTTCTTTCCTCTACGTCTGTGGCCCATCGGGCATTCCTTTGCCAAGTGCCCTTAGATATGGAATTTGTGGCATCAGAATGGCAAATATTCGTAATTGAGTTGTTGAAGGTATTTGAACTCTTTGTAGTGCAGCTGTATTTCTTCAGCTAGGCCTACCCAAGGAGTAAGGCTAACCAGAATGTGCACCATCCCCATGTCTCTAGTTTGGAGGAGGGACATGTTCATTTCCATATACTTCCCAAGATGGTTCCCGATGGATTTTAAAATAGTCTCGACCCAGAGGAAAGGTGGAAGCCCTGGGAGGCGGACCCAAACCAGTAGCTCATCAGTTCTCTCCCTCTGGGCAACGAAAAGGGGATTCCAGCATTTGAAGAGGATCGGTGTCTTGCCAAAGGCCCAGTTCCTTTCCAGTACCCAGCTTACTGCTTCTTTGTTGGCGAATTTTACCATGAACCAGCCCTTTGCAAGCGTCGACACCTGGAAAGTTGAGTTTGACTCCACCCTTCATTGCTAGGATGCCCATTCCTAGATGAATTTCGCTGAGTATTTTTCCCCCTTGCCCTTCCAAACAATGTTAGATCCACAACCTCCATAACTTCATCTATTGACACATTTTCCCCCAGAATCAGGTCTGAAACTAATTCTTTCCTTTTAATTAACTTGGGTTTTTTCCTCTTCTCTCCCTTCTGCCTCTACTGCGTCCCTTCCTCCCTGTCCGGAGTGGTTGTGTCCACATTTGTTGCTTCTTGGTGGGTTTCGTTCAATCTCCTCTCCTCCTCGTTGAGGGTTCCGTCGTCTTTATTCCCTCCTCCAACTTCCCTCTTTTCTTTAATTTCCTTGTTCCCCCCCGAGTGTAACTTCCTCCTCTAATCTCAGTCCCTTCTCCACTATCGTTCCTTCGCCTGATCCATCTGCAAGGTTGAGAGCCCCCGCGAACCCTGGACCCACACTCAGCAATTTTTGTTTTGGTTGCCTATGGTTGTGTGGGTTTTTGGTTTTCTCAACTTGTATTCCCTTCCCCAATTTCATCTCTACATTGAGCCCTTCTGCAGTCCCTAACCCTACCCGCAACTGATTACCACATCTTCTAACCCTCCTAAGAAAAATCGACTGCGAGGGAGGGTTTTTGGTGAACTTACAAAAGGGTTTTTTGCTACCACTCCTTTCAAGTCGCTCTAATTCTGCTTCTCTTGTATGCAAGGGAACTCCTTCCAGTTTCTTAGGAAAGGTAGACCAAAATTGCCTTCTAGTTGCCCTAGTGTAACCTTCCTGTTCCAAACCTCCTCCGAGTCGCGCGGTTCTTGCCCTAGACTTCCAGCTGGATTGATGTATCATTCTATATTATGTTATGTGACTTCCAGGCCCCATACTGATAGATATCTCTAGGTTCGGGGTCCAGCTCAATGTTATCATTCGAGAAACCCATCCTCTTACCAGCTGCTCCTTCGAAAAGGCTGACTATGTCTAGGTAACTGCTCGCCGTAAATTCCTCTAATGATCAAACCTCCTCCATTCCCACCGATTGAAAACTATAGTCTGGGCACAGTTAAACTTGAAAACTATTTTGCTGACCCTGTTTTCATGCCCATTCCTACCTTCTTATGCTGCGCATGTGATTCCCTCGAATGCATCCTAGAGCTTGATCGCCGACCTGACCCTACTGTCGTCAATTCCGGGCTCTGCTCTAATGCCTTTACCTAATCTACTTCCAGCCGGCTCCTTTTGTACGCGGCCTTATCGTTGTCTAGGCCTCATGGGCTCCACCTGCAGACCATCCTATTCCTATCTCCACCTGGTTCCATTGCTTAGAACCCTAGTTGCGCTCTCCTCTGCCATCGATCTTCCAAGGAGTCGGTTTTTTGTAATTTATTGATTTATATATATGTGTATATTTTTTGCAAGAAAATAGCATCAAGGAAAATTTTTGTGAATCTTTCTGGACCAAATATTGCTAAAACTAGAGGTGGATCCCCAAAAAATATTGTTGAATGAACCAAACTTGAGCTAATAACTACAAATCTAACAAGTGCCTCAAAGGATAAGAAGTTGATTTCTTACTCTAAGAAATCACAAGAAGTGAAGCATACATAACATATATGGTTTGTGAAATATAGAGAATGTGAACAACATCTGTAGATATATCTATATGATGATATCCCTAACAATAGTGGAAGTTATGAGGTCCTGGGAAAAGTACTATACATGTGTTTGATACTGGATACTGAAGTTGTTTATGTACTTACAAAACTACCCAAGTCACATAACAAGATTAGATATCAATTTGCATTGTCAATGTATGACACGACAGATGAATCTACAAATATGTGTAAACAAATCATAAATGAGATTGCACAAGGTATCATAAGTATTGCTATTTATATTTATGTGTTTTTCGTTATTGTAATTGTATCATTATATCTTTTATAAATTAGTTTTTATTGACATATGATATTTTTTTTGACAGAATTTTATTGAAAATATTTCAATTATGTTGGGAGACACTTATTTTATAGAGCAAGATATTATGAATGTTGTCAGTATTTTCTACTTAGGGTCAGAAGAAGATACGGAAAACAAGCAAAAAAAAATTAATTCATGATGCTACAAAACTACATCCAAGGGATCAACAAAGAATGCCTATAGTGGATAAATCTAGCAAAGCTAGACATGTTACTTTTGAAGATGAGGAAGTTGAAACTGAAGCTGAAGAATATGTTTCCATTACTAAGGATGAGATTAGAACTGATGTTAGAAAGGAGAAGAGCCATAACAGACCGAAAGTAAAAATTCCCAAGAATGTCTATGTTCTAGTTGATGATGAGGATGTTACTTATCTAGAAGAAAAGAGGAGGAAGAAAATAAAAGTTGATCATTCTCAAAAAGTCAAGGCCAATAGTGAAGATCCTAGTGAAAATTCAAAAGAAAGCAGGGAAATCATTACACCATGAGCTGATTTAGAGGATGGCATTATTAAAACAAAACAAAATGTCATCCAACATCACTTGACAAAGACAAACTTAATTGACGGTGGTCGTACATTTCAACTTAATTTCAAAAAAATCTATAAGCCAAGTGAAGGACAATTTAAATATCAAATTAGAAAGCCACACAACCTGCATGTTCACAACTTGAAGACATTAATGAGGAACAATCCATATGCTCATGTGGTTGATTATGTGCTTCTTGTTGATCTAGTTCAAGTTCCCAACAAAGAAGCATTTGATAAGTCAAAATGTTTTGAATACAATTGTTTTGTGCTTGGGTGGAACCATTTTTTAGAAGCTCAAAGACAATTAATGGAGGAATATCCCAATAACCCACCTTTTGAAACAATGAAATGTACCATTTATGTTGCTTTATCAGATACATAAGAAACGTTATTGGCATGGAGTTATAATACAGATAATGAGTATAAGATGTCTATGACTTTCATCCAAAGGGTTAGATTTTTTCATAATGAATTTGAAGAAAAATGTGGTGGGGATAAGACAAAGGTTAGGCTATAATTTCGAAAGTAATGTTGTATGGAAATAGACTATCAAATTGAGGAAAAAATCAATTCAAAAGGTGACAAAGTACATTCTAATATATTCAGAGGTATTGATAACATTTTACAGTTGGAATTTAGCACTAGAGAATATGGGAATTGATTAATGATATTTTTGGCATGTGGGAGAACATTGGCATTAAAACCCAGAAGGTCAAAAAGTTTAAACCGTTGATATATAGCAACAGTAAATTAGGTTCTGAAATGAAGTAGCTTCCAGAAGATATGACTATCACACGTTGGAGAGAATTGCGAGTAAAGGATGAAAAACTTGTCAAAACAATATTATCTTGTGTGAAGGCAAGGGAATTATCATTGGACAAAATGTGTCAGGAATTTCAAAAGTAAGTTTGTTGAATTATTTTTACTTATTTCTATATTATAATTTTTTTTAAATATAACATATTGTTGTTGGTTGTATTTGTTATACATATCATTATACTAACTTTTTTTACTTTATCTATTTAGTCACAAGGTTTACATGAACATACAAGAACAAGTGGTTAAATTGTTTAATGAAGATAGTTGGGATGATGTTGTACGCAAGTACCCAGATTCAAGTTCTACATCAACACTAAAATATTTTTTTCTTGCATTTAAAAAGGTATGTTGATTTATACATTCATTTTTATTCATTTGTATACTATTTTTATTTTATAGTTTATACATATATTTGTTTATTTTATTGAAGATGAATAAGGATGCAAATGGAGCACCAGATAGTTTCAGAAGCTTTATTGAAAAAATTAAGATCGAAAGATGGAGAAAGCAACGTCTTAGTAATGTTGAACTTGATCCAACTCTTACTCATTTCATTGTGAAGACATTGCTAAACTCATACCTAAAAGCTATTATTCCCTAGTTAATGCAGATATTCCCCATGGTTTCAATATCCCAAACATTGACTATGATAGTGACCCTTATGCTTATCAAGCTCTTAGTAAAGAGGTTGTGAGATTTGTAGAAATCAGATCATCTCCATTATGGAGATTTGTGACATTTCATTCAGACACACAATTGGCAATGTTATTGACAAGCTGCAAGGGGAAAGCAAACTCAAGGATGCAGCTTACATGGTAAGATGTTGAAATTCTATGTTTGATTAATGTTAAAAATTAATTTATGTACAAGTTAATTGAAATTTTACTATTTCATGTTACAGGAAAAAATCAAATATTATTAATCGTGAAGATCAGCCAATTAGTGATTGTGAGTTCATCCATGTTGAAAGTTGGACAAAAGATGATAGCTATAAGTCTATGCTTCTTAATCGGGTAGATGGATAGAGTCATAGCCAAGTACCGGTTTATGTTGTTATTGTAAAAAAATTAACATATGAAGATAAAGAAGCAAAAGGAGAGATAGTTATCATTTATCAAAAACCACAGTCATTGACTAACTATATTATAGACTTATGTTCAAATGAAGGAGATTAGGTTTTGGATTTATGCTCAGGCTCAGGTAAGTTTTATTATATAAAATTGAATTTCAATATATTCTTTCTTAATTTATATGTGATTATATTAATTTACTTCATTATTTCTTTTGTGCTTGATAATTAGGTACAACACTAGCATGTTGCCCACAAAAAGGAAGAAATTGAATTCCCATTGAAAAAGACCCACTACAATGCAAATTTATTTAGTAAAGAATTAATGCTCTTCAATTTCTTCCAAATACAATGCAAGAAATTGGGTTGAGGAAAGGGGATTTTAATGAATCACATATGGAAAAAAGGCAAAATAACCTCAACCACCATTAGTTGGAATTATTGGAAAGGCATACATTGGGAGATTCACACACATTGTAATGTTCATAAGTAGGAATACAAGTGATATATAAGCATACAATGAGTTCAACAAATATAAAAACGAAATAGATACTAAGAATCCATGGAAATGCTGGAAATAATGAACTATTAAGCCATTTTATTACTTCTTTAAGGGAAAAATACAATAGAAAATAAAATGGTGCACTTGGGCTTGTCTCAATGGACAAGAATGACCAAACCCATGTGAGAAATAGCTAAACTGATGGCTACTACAACTGTTGCACCAATCTGCATTGTGCTGCCTAAAAAACTACCATTTCTACTAACTTCAAATGGCTAGAAACACCACTTCCCGTGCTCAGAAAAATATGAGAATCAAGCTCTTGACTCCTTGGCATAAACCCAAAAAAAACCCATGAAAGCATTTAGCTGGTTCAGACTTATGAAATTCGACCCACAAGGAACCCAACTTCAGCTACAACTGCAAAAGTAGGCCTGCTGGATTCTAACTGTAAATCCTCCTGGAAATTGTCCAAAAGTGCTAAGTTGATCCCTCCTACAAATTCCCTAACTTCTCGTATGAGTTTCTGGGTTGCATCACTTGCCTCCAAGATCCACGAAAATGTTGTACTCACCCTTTGTGTTGTCCCTCAGGCCTCGAATTCGAATTGCTGAGTTGTTGCCTCTGTTGGCTCCAAAAATATCAAGAAATGTCAGCCTAGTGTTGTCCTTCAATTCTCGTAGCTTTTTTGACAAATGAATGATCTATTGTGGCTCAAACTCCTCATGTGTATTCTCCTGGTGGCCCCGAAATATGGATTTCCTATGTGTGATTGAATGGTAGGGTTGTAACAAACTCCCAGATCTCCTGAAAAATTTGATGGAACTGCCTTCCTAGGGCGGGCACTCAAGGTCCCTCGAAGGAAAGATTTAATATCCCACTTGAGAGATTCATGGCTAAAAATCTAGTTGACTCGGCTAAGAAATAGAGCGAACAGTCAACTAAATTCGATTTCCAAGGTGAATGAATCAATCCAAATGAGATCTCCTTCCTCCTTTTATCTTCGTGGGCCTTCCTTGCCTTATACGGTCCCCTCCATTTAGAATTTTGAATTCCCTCCAAGCCATTTGAATGGCCTAGATCAAATTCCCACATGAGTGGTCCCCACCTTCCACTAGCAACCAAATTAAGTCGAATTTCCTCCTAAGTCCCTAAGTCAAAAATGTTGGGTTCTTTACCTTAGCCAAAATTGTGCAAAAATATGTAGAGACACCCAGTTACAAATGTATTTGAGAAAAGACATGACAGTCCTCCCCTCCAAAATTTTTCTTGAGCTCAAGCAACATCAGAGCTAGGTGCTCCAAAATGTGTTCACCCTCCCAAGTGGCATCCTCATCTGGCAAGTTCTTCCAGTGTACCAAGAACTCTCTGGTGATCCTGCTCCTGTACTTCCTCTCCCTCCTCTCCAATATGGTCTTAGGCTCCAAAACCAAGTGGCCGTCATCATCTAGTGGGGGTAACTTTATTGTTGGTGTCACATGTTGCCCCAACACCTTTTTAAGGCATGAGACATGAAATACATTGTGAATCCTACTCCCCGGAGGCAGCACTAGCTCATAGGCCACCTCCCCAACTCATTTGGTCACCTGGTATGGCCCATAGAATCTTATCATATATCGAATATGACCGCTCATGTGGTAGGAGCTTCCAACTCTTGAAAACAATGGAAAGCCCATCCTGTGATAAAACTGCTCCAACTTCCTCCTTAGATGCATCACACTCCACGATGGAGGGCTGGGAAAAATATGGAAGTGTTAAGATTGGGAAACTGCTCACACCGCCTTGAGGCGATAAAAGGCTACTTGTGCTCCATCAGTCCATGTGAAATCCCCTCTCTTGTTCAAATCAGTCAAGGGTGCTACTAGCTAAGACAACCCCTTGACAAACGTCTAGTAGTAAGTGAAAATGTCGAGGAAACCCTTCAGGGCTATAACATCTCGTGGTACTAGCCAGTTTCGGATTGCCCGTATCTTCTCCTCATGGATATTCACCCCATCAGCATCAATGATATGCCCTAGGTAGAGCATCTTTATCAATCCAAACTCGCACTTGGATAGTTTGGCATAAAAATGTTACTCCTCCAGAATACGTAGCACCTCCTCTAAGTGTTGGAGATACTCCTCCCACGTCTGGCTATAAATCAAAATTTCATCAAATAAAACCACCACAAACCTCCTCAGTTGTCCCTAGAATACATGGTTCATGCATTACTAGAAAGTGGATGGAGCCTTAGTCAACCCAAATGGCATGACCAGGAACTCAAAGTGCCCATAGTGACACCAGAAAGTTGTCTTAGGGATGTCATGATCCCTCACCCTAATTTGGTGGTACCCCGAACACAGATCGATCTAAGAGAAGTACATCGCTCCTCTAATCTCATCCATCAACTCATCTATATGGGGAATGGGGTACCTATTCTTCAATCTCTTCTGGTTGAGGGCCTGGTAGTCAATGCACATGCGTAAGGTCCCATATTTCTTCTTCACTAGTACTACTAAAGAAGGGAAGGGATTGGAACTTGGCCTGATATTGCCCAATGCCAACAACTCTTGAATTTCCCTCTCTATCTCATCCTTATAGGCCTTAGGATGCCTATAAGGGGTAGTGATCACTGCTTGCACACCTGCTCCAACTCAATAGCATGCTCAAATCCCCTGTCTGGCGGTCTCCCTCATGGAATGTCCCCAAACACCACCATGTATCTGTCTAGCAAGACAAGTATGTCAGGTGGTGGTGGCTCAGCCAGTCCCCCAACCTCTGAAATCCTCATCTCCACTACCCATGAAATGTCCCCATGTTGCAGATCTGCCTCCATCTTGTGGGTCAAAACTGTCTGAGATGGATAGGAATGCATGGCCCTGAGAACTAATGGTTTTCCATCTGGCCCGGTTAACTCCATCTCTAGTTTCTTCCAATCTGTAGTGGCTCGACCAAGGGAGTACAACCACTAGACACCCATCACCATATTGGTGTCTAGCACATCAACCACGAAGAAGTGGTCTGTCATCAAGTAGTTCCCCATAACTATTTTCAAACCATGCACATACTAAGTGCACTGCATGGTACGGTCACCTCGTACTAGGACTGAAAATCCCTCAAACTTAGCTGTGGTCAGGCCACTCCTCTGAACCAAATGGGCATATATGAAGTTGTCGTTATCCCAATTGTTAATTAGGACTCACACCCGTTGGCCCTATATGGTGCCACTAATCCTCAATGTCAAGAATTTGGGAACCCTGCATAAGGAAGAAAGGACTCCTTCAGATGGGGAAAAGGGTGCTCCTACCTGTGGATGGTGGTGGCCCTTTATTTTTTTGAATCTAACCATCTCCCACACCACACTCCGGATCCATCTTGTCCTCCTGGTCACTGTCTGAAAATGCCTCAATATAGTGTGCTTTTCTGGTAGTGCACCGATGACCTACTGCCCAAGACTCCCTGCATGTGAAGCACAACTTCCTCCTCCTGATTTCCTTTGGTGTCTCATCATCTAGTTGCCCTACCCCTATGTGGTCCTCTAAGGTTTAGGTCTAGTCTCATGCCCCTTCTGTGTGAAAGGGGTTTGTGCAAGGAAAGGTTCTCTAGTCTTAACAATGCCCCCCATAGATATCTGGTGCACAAAAATTCCTCCTGCAATGTGGAAGATCTATGTGACATCACAAGTTCATGCAGGGGCTCAAGTAAGCCCTCAATGAAGGTGTATACCCTTCAAGCCTCTGATAGATCCGGAACCATCACTGACACTCGCAGAAACTATGAGATGTATTTCTCTATGTTTCCTATCTGGCGTAGTTGGGTTAACTCCCTAAAATGGGCCTCTGGATCACTCTGTTCAAAACGTTCCACCACCCTCCTAGCGAAATCCTCTTAAGAAGCCACAGTTGCATGCCCTAGGGTAGCCAAGCCATGAAACCACCAGTCATGGGCTTCCCCCTCCATGTGCAGCGTGGCCATCTTGATCGCTTCCTGTTATGTCATCCAGTTGAGCTAGAAGTAGGTGTACATCTTCTCAACCCAAGCCCTAACAGCACACTTGGAAATGCCATCGAAATTAGGGAAGTAAATCCTCCCTATGGTCCTTTGTAGCTCATAACTCTATGTGCCTTGTACTCCATAACCCTTGTTCTTCTCACTCTGCTTGAGCTTGTAGAAATATCTAAAAGATAGTGCTTCCATGAACTCTGCATCCATATATTGTCAATCTCTGAAATGATCTCCCATCTGTGTGGGGTATTCACCCCTTGTTGGTTAGATTTGTGCCACTGGTACAAAAGAGGGAAGTATGGCTCGAGTTGGCCCACTATCTGATGGGTTCTATGTTGATGGTGAGGGGTGATTGAATGGATGGGATGCTCTAAAAGTTTCCCCAAATAGAAACCCTCTAGGAGTGGTCATCTCTCTGTTCTGCATCTTTATCTCCTCCAACATCTCTTTCTGGCCCTTGGCTAAGTCATTCAAGGCCTCAGGAAGTTGTCAAAAGCCATATCTTCCTTGCTTTTGGGTTCCACCATGTCCTCCTCTTCTACCACTACTTTCCCTCTACCCTCTGTGTCTAGATTAATCTCCATCTCTTTCTCTGCTCTGATACCTCTATCTTCTGTATGTGATGTTTTGTTGGTCCCCTTCTCTTATAGGAGAAAATCCCCACAGTTGATCCAAGAACTAGGATTTGATACCACTGTAATGTTCTTAAGTAGGAATAGAAGTGATATATAAGCATACAATCAGTTCATCAAATATAAAAATGAAATAGATACTAAGCACCCATGGAAATGCTAGAAATAATGAACTATTGGGCCATTTTATTAGTTCTTTGAGGAAAAATACAATAGAAAATAGAGTGGTGCACCTGGGCTTGTCTCAATGGACAAGCATGACCAAACCTAGGTGAGAAATAGCTGAACTGATGGCTGCTACAACTGTTGCACCAATCTGCACTGTGCTTCCTAGAAAACTGCCTTTTATGCTGACTTCAAATGGCTGGAAACACCACTTCCTTTCCTCAGAAAATTTTGTGATTCGAGCTACTGACTCCTTGACCTAAACCCAGAAAAACCCATGAATTAATTTAGCAGGTTCATACTTCTTAGATACGACCCCAATGAGCCAAACTTCAGTTGTAACTGCAAAACTCGTCCTGTTGGATTCTAACTGTAAATCCTCCTGGAAATTGTCCAAAAGTGTTGGGTTGATCCCTCCTACAAATTCCCTCACTTCCCGGATAAGTTTTTGGGTTGTAGCACTTGCTTCTAAGACACATGAAAAATGTTGGATTGGCCCTCTGTATTGTCCCTTAAGCCCAGAATTCGAACTATTGGGTTGCTAGCTCTGTTGGATCCAAAAATCTCTAGAAATTTTGGCCTAATGTTGTCCTTCAGATCCCTTAGCTCTCCTAGAAAATGATTAATCTGTTGTGGCTCAAACTCCTCCTGCATATTCTACTGGTGGCCCAGAAATACACATTTCCTATGTGTGGTTGAATGGTATGGTTGTAACAAACTCCCAGATCTCCTAAAAACGTTGATGGAACTACCTTCCTAGGGTGGGATCTCAAGGTCCCCCGAAGGTAAGGTTGAATCTACCACTTGAGAGATTCATGTCTAAAAATCCATTTGACTCAGCTAAGCAGCACAATGAACAGTCAAGTAAATTTGATTTGCAAGGTGAATGAATGAATCCAAATGAGATCTCCCTCTTCCTTTTGTATTTGTGGGCCTTCCTTGCCTCATTTGGGCCCCTCCATTCAACATTTTGAATTCCCTCCAAGCCATTCGAATGGCCTAGATCGAATTCCCACGTGGGTGGTCCCCACCTTCCACTAGCAACCAAATTAAGTCAAATTTCCTCCTAAGTCTTTAATTTTAAAATGTTGAGTTCTTTTCCTTAGCCAAAATTATGCAAAAATGTGTAGAGACACCCTGTTACAAATGTGTTTGAGAAGGGACATGACAGTCCTCCCCTGCAAAATGTTTCTTTC
The DNA here is from genome assembly GCA_000404065.3 of Pinus taeda. Classification (NCBI taxonomy): domain Eukaryota; kingdom Viridiplantae; phylum Streptophyta; class Pinopsida; order Pinales; family Pinaceae; genus Pinus; species Pinus taeda. Next base: position 26,565 of record APFE030801197.1, read on the forward strand.
TTACAAGCAATCTCAGAGCTGGGTACTCCAAACTGTGCTCACCCTCCCAGGTGGCATCCTCATCCAACAAGTTCTTAAAACATACCAAGAACTCCCTAATGGTCCTACTCCTTAGCTTCCTCTCCCTCCTCTCCAATATGATCTCAGGCTCCAAAACCAAGTAGCCCTCATCATCCAGGGGGGTAACTCTGTTGCTACTATCACATGTTGCCCCAACACCTTTTTAAGGCATGAGACATGAAATACATTGTGAATCTTGCTCCCCAGAGGAAACTCCAGCTCATAGGCCACCTCCCGAACTTGTCTGATCAGCGATATGGTCCATATAAGCAAGTTTGTAGCTTCTTGGCCCTCTTCTGCTTCATTGTGGACTGCATGTACCGCTATAGTGAAATGTACACCAAGTCCCCATCCTCGAAATGCCTCTCTATCTGGTGTTGGTCTGCATACACCTTCTATTGGTTTTGTGTCGTCACGAAGTTATCCTTGAGATCCTTGAGGATGTCTTGTCTCTCTTGGATCCAATCTTTGGCTTTTGGCGCCCAGTTGTCTCCAAAATCAACATCAGCAAAAGATAATGCATTATATCCATACAAAGCATGCAAAGGAGTCATACCAACGGACATGTGGTGGGTGGTGTTGTAGCAGTACTCGCCCAAATGCAGCCACCAGATATAAGCCCTCTGCTGTCTTGGAACATAGTTCCTCAAATACCCCTCCTGCCACTAATTAACTCTCTCTATCTGGCCATCAATCTGGGGGTGGTAGCTCATGCTAGGAGTGAGCTCAGTCCTGCCCAATCTGAAAATCCTGCCAAAAACCTCCCATGAAACTATTGCCCCTGTCACTCACAATGTTATTAGGGAGCCCTTGCAACCAGAATATCTCCCTAAAGAATAACTCTACAACCTGTGCAGTGATGTACCTAGTGGGGATGGCAAAAAAGTGGGCATATTTGGACAACCTATTGACCACAAATGTAGTCCTTTCCTTGCACTGTGGGGAGCCTTGTGATTAAATCCATAGATATACTTTCCCATTTCCCCTCGGGGATGGGTAGTGGTTATAGCAATCCTATAGGGTGAATCAACTCCCCCTTGTTCCACTTACATGCCTCACACTCATGTACGTGCTTCAGCATGTCCCACTTGAGACCCTTCCACATGAATCTCTCCTTGACTGCCATATATATCTTTCGGAACCCCTGGTGCCCGGATAATGGCGAGTCATGTGCTGCCTAGAGAACTCTCTCCCTCAACTACGAGTTGGGCACCAAAAAAATGTGCCCCTTGTAATATATGACCTCATCCATCACTCGGTAGTGCTCATCTATGTGGGTACCCTCCAAGTTCTCGCATGCCCTCCTTTCCTTGGAGCACTCCACCAATAGTTGAGCCTTCCAATCATGGCAGATGCTCATGAGTGATAGACCAATTGGTCTCTAAGATAGAGCATCGGCCACCACATTATGCTTTCCCTGCACATACTCTATATCAAAGTCATAGGTCTGCACCTTTCTGACCCATCTTTGTTGCCTCTCATTGAGCCTCTGCTGCCCCATGAAGTGACGAAAACTATTGTGATCAGTCTTCACCCAAAACATGTTTCCTACCAAGTATTGTTGAAATTTGGCCAACGCATGCATGATGGCCAACATCTCTTTTTCATATATGGAATATGATTGCTCAGGTGGTAGGAGCTTCCGAATTTTGAAAACAATGGGATGCTCCTGTGATAAAACTACTCCAACTCCCTCCTCGAATGCATCACACTCCATGGTGAAAGGCTAGGAAAAATATGGAAGTGATAAGACCGAGAAACCACTCATCACCTCCTTGAGGCAGTCAAAGACTACCTGTGCTCCATCAGTCCATGTGAAAGCCCCTCTCTTGGTCAAATCGGTCAAGGGTGCTTCCAGCTGCGAAAACCCCTTGACAAACTTCTTGTAGTAGGTGCAAATGCCCAAGAAACCCCTCATCATTATTACATCTCGTGTTATTGGCCAGTCCCGGATGCCCCGTATCTTGTCGTCATGGACCTTCACCCCATCAGCATAGATGATATTCCCTAGGTAGAGCATCTTTGTCAACCCAAACTCACAATTGAATAGTTTGGCATAAAATTGTTACTCCTCCAAAATATGTAGCAGCTCCTTCAAGTGTTGGATATGCTCCTCCCACATCCGGTTGTAAATCAAAATTTCATCAAAGAAAACCAACATGAACCTCCTCAGTTGTCCCTAGAAGACATGGTTCATGCATGGCTGGAAAGTGGCCAGAGCGTTGGTTTGCCCAAATGGCATGACCAGGAACTCGAAGTGCCCATAATGATACCGAAAAGTTGTCTTAGGGATGTCCTAATCCTCACCATGATCCGATGGTACCTCAAACGAAGATTAATCTTATAGAATTACTTGGCTCGTCTAATCTTATCCATCAACTCATATATATGGGGAATGGGGTACCTATTCTTCAATGCCTTCTGGTTGAGGTCCCGTTAGTAAATGCACATGTGTAAGGTCCCATCCTTCTTCTTCACCAGTACTACTGAAGAAGTGAAGGGACTAGAACTTGGCCTGATATGGGCCAATGCCAATAGCTCTTGAGTGGCCCTCTCTATCTCATCCTTATAGGCCTTAGGATGCCTATAATGGGTAGTGATCACCGCCTGCACACCTGACTCCAAATCAATAGTTTGTTCGAATCCCTTGTCTAGCAATTGCCCTAGTGGAATGTCCCCAAATACCATTGTGTATCTATCCAGTAAGGCATGTATGTCAGGTGCTAGTGGTTGGGCCTGTCCCCCAACCTTTAAAATCCTCATCTCTGCTGCCCATGAAATGTCCCCATGTCGCATATCTTCCTCCATCCTATGGGTCGAGATTGTCTGAGGTGGATAGGAATGCATGCCCCTGAGAACTACTCGTTTGCCATCTGGCCTGGTAAACTCCATCTCTAGTTTCTACCAATCAGTAGTGACTCACTCAAGGAAGTACAGCCACTAGACACCCATCACCACATTGGTGTCTGGCACATCGACTAGAAATAAGTGGTCCATCATTTAGTAGTTCCCCATAACTATTATCAAAGAAGGCACATACCGAATGCACTGCATGGTACAGTCACCATGTACAAGGACTGAAAATCCCTCAAACTCAGTCATGGTAAGGCCCCTCCTCTGAACCAACTGGGCATGTATGAAGTTGTGGTTAGCCCCATTGTTAACTAGGACTCACACCAACTGCCCCTGTAGGGTGCCTCTGATCCTTAATTTCAAGAATATGGAAACCCTGCATAAAGAAGCAACGACTCCCCTAGATGGGGCAAAGGGTGCCCCTTCCTGTGGAGGTGGTGGTGGTTGCCCTCTATTTGCCAGACTCTCACCATATCCCACACCACACTCTGACTCCATCTCATCCTCCTGGTCATTGTCTGAAAATACCTCAATATAGTGTGCTTTTCCAGTAGTGCACCTGGCCTGGTGCCCAGGGCTCCCTGCATGTGAAGCACAACTTCCTCCTCCTGAGGTCCTTTTATGTCTCATCATCTACATGCCCCCACCCCTATGTAGTCCTCTAAGATTGAGGTATAGTCTCATGCCCCTTCTGTGGGAAAGGCGTTCGTGTAGGGAAAGATGTTTTAGTCATGGGGATTCCCCCCTGTAGATATTTGGTGCACAAAAACTGCCTCCTACAGTGTGGAAGGTCTGGGTAACTTCACCAGTCCATGCGGGGGCTCAAGTAAGACCTCAATGAAGGTGTATATCCGTCGAGCCTTTGATAGATCTGGAACCATCACTAAAACTCATAGAAACCCTAAGATGTATCGCTCTGACTTTCCTATCTGGCGCAGTTGGGTCAACTCCCCGAAATGGGCCTCCAGATCTCTCTAGTCAAAACATTCCACAACCCTCCTGGTGAGATCCTCATAAGAAGCCACATTGGCATGCCCTAGGGTGGCTAAGCCATGAAACCTCCATTCATGGGCTTCCCCCCTCCATGTGTAGCGTGGCCATCTTGATGGCTTCCTGTTCTCTCATCAGGTTGAGCTAGAAGTAGGTGTCCATCTTCTCAACCCAAGACCTAACAGTGCACTTCGAAGTGCCATCGAAAGTAGGGAAGAAAATCCTCCCTATGGTCCTTTGCAGCTCATAGTTTTGTGTCCCATATCCTCCATAACCCTTGTTCTTCTCACTTTGCTTGAGCTTGTATAAATATCTGAAAAGGAGTGCTTCCATGAAGTCTGCATCCATAGATTGCCACTCTCTAAAATGATCTCCCATCTGTGTGGGGTCTTCACCCCTTGTTGGTTCAATTTGTGCCATTGGTACGAAAGAGGGAAGTGTGGCTCGAGTTAGCCCACTAGGCAATGGATGTTGTGTTGTTGGTGAGGGGTGATCGAATGACAGGGAGGCTCCAGAAGTTTCTCCAAATAGAAACCCTTTAGGAGTGGTCCTCTCTCTGTTGTGCAGCTTTATCTACTCCAACATCTCTTTCTGGCCCTTGGCTAGGTCATTCAAGGCCCTCAATAGGTTTTTGAAATCCATCTCTTCCCTGCTTTTGTGTTCCACCATATCCTCCTCTTCTACCACTGCTTTCCCTCTATCCTCTGTGTCCGAAGTAATCTCTGACTCTCTTTCTCTACTCTGGTACCTCTGCCTTCTGTATGTGATGTTTTGTTGGTCTGCTTCTCTCATAGGATAAAATCCCCACATCTGAGCCAATAATTAGGCTCTAATACCACTGTAATGTTCCTAAGTAGGAATACAAGTGATATATAAGCATACAATCAGTTCAGCAAATATAAAAACAAAATAGATATTAAGCACCCATGGAAATGCTGGAAATAATGAACTACTGAGCCATTTTATTACTTCTTTGAGGGAAAAATATAATAGAAAATAGAGTGGTGCACCTAGGCTTGTCTCAATGCACAATCATGACCAAAGTTAGGTGAGAAATAGTTGAACTGACGGCTACTACAACTGTTGCACCAATATGCACTATGCTGCCCAAAAAATTGCCATTTTTGTTGAATTTGAATGGTTTGAAACACCACTTTCTGTGCTCATAAAATTATGGGATTTGAGCTCCTGACTCCTTGGCCTAAAACCAAAAAATCCACAAAGGAATTTAGTTGGTTTAGACTTATGAAATTCGACCCCTAAGGAGCCCAACTTTAGTTGCAACTGCAAAACTCATCCTGCTGGATTCTAACTGTAAATCCTCTTGGAAATTGTCCTAAAGTGTTGGGTTGATCCCTCCTACAAATTCCCTGACTTCCCGGATGAGTTTCAAGGTTGTAGCACTTGCCCCCAAGACCCACAAAAATGTTGGGCTGGTCCTCTACGCTGTCCCTCAGGCTTGGAATTCGAACTGTTGTTTCGTGGCTCTACTGGCTCCAAAATCTCAACAAATGTTGGCCCAATGTTGTCCTTCAGATCCCTTAGCTCTCCCGGCAAATGACTAATTTGTTGTGGCTCAAATGCCTCCTACGTATTCTCCTGGTGACCCAGAAATACGCATTCCCTATGTGTGGCTGAATGGTAGGGTTGTAACAAACTCTTGGATCTCCTGAAAACTCTGATGGAACTACCTTCCTAGGGCGGTAATTCAAGGTCCCCCGAAGGTAAGGTTGAATCTCCCGCTTGAGAGATTTGTGGCTAAATAGCCAATTGACTCAGCTATGCAGCAGAGCAAACAGTCAAGTAAATTCGATTTGCAAGGTGAATTAATGAATCCACATGAGAGCACCCTCCGCCTTTTATCTTCGTGGGCCTCCTTGCCTCATGTGGGCCCCTCCATTCAGCATTTTGAATTCCATTGAAGCCATTCGAATGGCCTAGATCGAATTCCCACGTGGGTGCTCCCCACCTTCCACTAGCAACCAAATTAAGTCGAATTTCCTCCTAAGTCCCAAAGTCGAAAATGCTCGATTCTTTTCCTTAGCCAAAATTGTGAAACAATGTGTAGAGACACCATGTTACAAATGTGTTTGACAAGGGACATGATAGACATCAAAGATCCATCAGAAGAGGAAAATGAGCAAACTGAAGCAGAAAATACTGTGGAAGAAAACAATGATGAAACTCTAGAAGAAGAAGAGTCTGGATTATGTGATATTCTTGATAAAATTTAAGTTATGCTTGGAAATCGAGCTCATTTTTTGTAACTATTAATTAGTTATACTTGTAATGTTTTAACTTTGACATTTTATGAGAAGAATAAGTATTCAGTTAATGTTGTTATATGTTCAATATTTGTATTATGTGATTTTTGCTTTAATTTTTATGTGAATCATTATTTTTTGAAAAAAAATTGTGATTATTATTTGTTTTGACATGGAATTCAAAAAAAAAAAAAAACTATTATTTAACCATTTTTTGTTAAATTTTTCCTTCAAAATTTGTGATTTTGACATGTCATTTCTAGCAAAAAATTATCAAACTGTGTAATTTTTTTGCTATATTTATGTTCAAAATGTTTATTTTGTCAATTGTTTAAAATTGTTATTTTTTTAGAGAGTTATTTGATGTGCATTGAAAATTTAATTAAAAATATATAAATTATGTAGATATCAAACTTTAAAGTATCGACCTTTCTCTTTAACTATGCAAAAAAAATAAAGATCTCACTACAAACAAACAAAAAAAAAAACCAAAAAACATGAAGAAGAAGACTACTTCAAAAATTATTAAATTTAGAAAATAATTATTCACATTTAATACATTAAAAAATTTAAAGTCAAAAAATAAGCCTTTAAAAAATGGTCCTCATCCAGAATCAACACTTTTTAAAATTAGCCTGCAAATTACTAACATTCTAAAAAATAATGTACATAAAAAATAAAAATAAAATAAAAAATAAAAATTAAGTCTCAAAATCTATGCTAAAAAAAAATATAAGTATTTTGAATCAGCAATTTCAAAATCGGTTGATTTTTTTGCTACCTCAGAAAAACAGGTAATCATATCAGTTCTCATTTCAAAGTTTACGTTGTTACTATTTCCAAGAGTTGTGTGTGCTCCTCTAATGTCTTGGAATAGATTAATGTACCATCTATAAAAATTAGTACAAACTTGTCCAAAAACTTATGGAACACATTATTCATCAAACACACTAAGGTATCAGGTGTGTTTGTAATTCTGAAGGGTAGTACTGGAAATTTGTAATAACCATATATTGTTCAAAAAGTTGTATTATGTCTTCCTCCTTAATCCTAATATGGTGATAACCAAATCTGAGGTCTATTTTTTAAAACATTGTTGCTCCTTTAACTTGATCAAACAAATCATTGATTCTTGGAATGAGATACTTGTTTTTAATTGTCAACTTATTCAATTGACAGTAATCAATGCACAGTCTAAAATTTCAATCCTTTTTCTTAACAAAAAGGATTAGTCCACCCCACAATGACACACTAGGTCATATATATCCCTTACTAAGCAATTCATGTAGCTACATTTTTACTTCCATTAGATTTAGTACACTCATCTAATAAGGAGTCTTCGATGCCAGAGTGGCTCTTGGTAATAACCATATGGAGAGATGCATTTCACTCTTTGGTGGAAGACCTGAAATTTCATCTGGAAACACATTTGGGTAATAACTAATGACTTCTGACTCATCTACATATGTTACTACTTTATTTAATGATTAATCCTATACTTGGATGGAAAAGATTTGTCACATTTTCTTGCGTCTCTTTTTAGATGTAATGTCAATATCTGTCGTATAGAGACATGCCTGGGTATGCCCTTTATAACTTGCGCTTCTCCATTTTCTGCGATACATGTGACAAATTTATCTAAACAATTGACAATTTCTCTATGTCCGTCTGACCAATCCATCACAATCAACGTATTATTGGAGCCCAGAGGTAATATATTAAAATTTATGGTGGTTTTAACTCCATTTAAAGACATGGGACATGCTTTCACCCAATTTGTAACCTTCCTTTTTGTTCCCATGGTTAATTGAACCAACCATGAATTTTTGTATTTTTCAGACTTTAATTTGCATTTCTCCACTTCTTGGGGGCTAACATAACTCAAGCTAGCACCAGGATCTATCAATACATAGATAGATTGGTTAATAATAGTACCTTCAATTTTCACCATTGTGCATTGATGTTCTACTTGGGGTTCTTCTAAGGATGCATTGATGCATGGTATATTCGTGGATACGTCATTGATTGTACATACATCATGCAAATGTTGGAGATTCTACACATTCTAGTTATTGTAAGGAAAATTTCTCAATAAATGTGGTTCTTTGCAACCTCGACAACTTAGGGGTTCTTTATCCTTATTGTTGCCCCCTTTATTAGCTTCTGATTATTTAGCTCCATCTTGGGGATAATTTTGTTCCCTAGATGTTTGATTTCTACTTATGCTCCAATTATTACTTACTTTGGTTACTCTTCCCAAATTGTTTAAATAACCCATATTTCCCACTTTTTACCTCTTGAGTCAATTTGTCCTTTTTCTTACTAGACCAATATTTTAAACCTTCATTTCTCCACTTGGTTTGTTGATAACAAATTTGATATTTTCTTATTTCCTCATCCATAGCCCTTGGATTATCGAACTCGTTTGTCTCTTCAAATAAGAGTGGAAGAAAATCTATAAAATGTTGTACTACTTTTTCCTTCTTGTCTTTATAGTATGACATGTAGCGCAGTAAGTGGGTAAAATTGGTTACAATTCAGCCATTGGCATTTACCCTAATTTTAAATCATGAAATTCTTTAGATCTATCATCAAAGTAGTTCTCAATTAAATATTTTCCTTTAAACAACCACTTAAATTCCTCCCAGTCAACCTCCTTATTTTCTAAATTATGAATGGTACTAATTTCCTCCCAGATCCAGGTGGATATTGGTGGCCACCCACCAAGTCCACTTGGACTCCCACCATTATTTCTTTCAGCTTTTCAGTTTCCTTGATAGTAGCACAGTTTACTATTTTTATAAATTTTTCGAGTCCTAAACTTATGGAGCCATTTTGAGGCCCTAAACAACGCTTTTTGGGGAAAACTAGGAGCAACATGGGTCCATGGACCGATGTTTCTATTCCCAAAGTTGTAGTTCTTGAATAGATATTTCTAACGAGATATTGTACGCGTCAAATGGAGATCATATGCCAAATTTACGACCCCGGGAAGTTGATGTACCAATTTACCCAAACGGGGCCCACAATTTGGTGTTTCATCTTCTAGGGTTAGGTTTTTGGATGTTTAGGGTTTTCCATTGTTTCTCAGCAATAAATAGGCCTTCAAGCCTCATTGTAACATAGTTGAGAGGCATGTAGCCACCACATCTCTTCTCAGAGATAAGCTACCATCGCCCTAGCTGTTTATTTACATTTTTTGTTTGTAAGCATTTCTCAGTATTTTACATTAATGAAATGAAGTATTATTTCCGTTGCATCTTTGTGTTTATGGTTATCTCTGTAATTTGTTGTGTTCTTGTTTAAATCTGGATCAGTGGTATCAAAGCGGTCTGTTTTTTCTCTGTTTTTCTTTGCATGTCCCCAACGAGATTGGGATATAAGGAGTTAGGGCTTAAACTGGTCGAACCTTTGCAAGACCAGTGTCGCAAAATCCGACGGCCTCCCATGGTGGATGAAAAGAAAGACGAGGGAGTAGGAGATCCTATCAAAATCTTCCTTGAAGAAGCCCTTGAGTGACAAAGGAATGCGATGATGGACAACTTTACCCAGATCCTTCAACGGCTACCCAAGGGAGACACATCGACTTCCCACAAATACTCTGGAAATTCCACACCATTAAAGGTACAAGTTAATTTTGAAATCCCCATATTCGAGGGTCAGATAGACACAAATGCCATCGATAAATGGTTAAATCTACTAGAGGGTTATTTTTATGTTCATGATTTTTTCAGTCCGGGAAAATATTATTTTCGCTCTTCTCAAAGCAACCCCCCACGTCAAGGACTAGTGGGAAACCTATTACAAGCAGAAGGATGAAAGTATAGGCTCACTATTTTCAGCCGCACCCACCTAGAATTCATTCCAGGATGCCATCAAGGAGCAGTACTACCCTGTTGAAAGTTATGAGGATCAATACATAAAGTGGACCATGCTGCGGTAGGGAAGGGACCAAGATGTGCCGTAGTTTACCAATATTTTCCATACCCTTCGCACAAAGTTGGGTATCAAGGATTCAGAGAAGCATTTGATACTCAAATACCGCAGCTTCCTGCACAAGTACATCCAGGAAGAAATAGAATTCCTGAACATCTCCTCGCTAGGCACGGCATACCGATATGCCGTCAAGGTCGAGCAAAATTTTAAACAGAAGAAGCGAGACTTTGGATCTGTAAATCGAAGCAAGTGAAAGGTGCCCTCAAACAGCAGAACAAAGGACAAAGCCAATGCAGACAAATCTGCAAGCAAAGAACAGCACCACAAAGCCAAAAAAGAACACGGGAAAATGGTGTGAGTTCCATAAGAGCTCCACTCACAACTCAAGTGAGTGTCGAGCCAAGCAGTCACTGGTGGCTGAGCTAAAGGTTTCAGAATCAGATGCATGTTCTGACTCTGAGTCAAAACCCGACAAGGGGAATGACAAAGGGAAGCAAATTATCGATGCGAGCCCAACGCCACCGTTGCCACCACGAAGATCCAAAAGGAGTAACTCGAAGATCCAGAGGAGGAGGAGCGTCTCTTCCACTCCTAGATGTGGGTAAAGGGATACCCACTATAGTTCATTGTCGACAATGGGAGCCAAAAGAACCTCATTTCAGCAGAGGTCGTGAAGCAGCTGAGCTTACCGACCACAACACATCCACAACCGTACACCATCGGGTGGCTTCACCAAGGATGGGATCTATGGGTGAGCCAGCAGTGTCGCCTTCCATACAACATCAAGCCCTTCATGGATGAGGTATTATGTGACATTGCTCCCCTTGAAGTTTGTGATGTATTATTAGGACAACCATACTTGTGGAAGCGACATGTTGTGTATGAATCAAGGCCCTGTGCTATTATTATTACTTTGGAAAATAATTTGTACAGGATACAGGCGGTAGCACCGCTTATCGCCATCTCTTTGGTTACTACAAAACAATGCAGTAAGCTCATTTCCAAAACCAGGAAATTTGTTTTCTTGATGATACGCCCTCGAGGAAAGAAGAAAACGGTGGCCACAACCTCCAGACAGGGCCCCTCTGCATGACAACTACAAATGGACAAGGTCATGGAGTAGTATGAGGACATCTTCACCTCCCCCGCAGGGGTTCCTTTGCACTATCAGGTCAAGCACTCCATCGATCTAACCCCAGGTGCGTCGCTGCCTAATGGACCAATCTATCGGTGCTCCATGCTGGAGAACGATGAAATCAAGAGGCAGATTTAGGAGTTGCTACAGAAAGGTCACATCCATCCGAGTTCATCACCTTGTGGGAGCTCGATCGTGTTGGTACAAAAGAAGGATGGGACTTGGAGACTCTGTATTGACTATTGGGCGTTGAACAAGATCACTGTCCATAATAGGTACCCGATCCCACGGATCGATGACCTCCTGGACCAACTGAAGGGGAGAAATATTTCATCAAGATCAATTTGAAGTCAGGATATGACTAGGTACCAATCGAACCCTCTGATGTGTGGAAGACTGCCTTCAAAGCCAAGGATGGCCTTTTGGAATGGTTGTTTATGCGTTTTGGATTGATGAATGCTCCAACAACATTCATGAGGCTAATGGATGACACTTTGTGGCCATTCACCAACTCATTTGTAGTGGTATACTTGGATGACATCCTGATCTTCATCCAGAGTTGGGAAGAGCACCTCCGGCACATCCAACAGGTTCTCCAAACACTGCGGCAACATAAGTTAGGTGCCAATTTGGAGAAATGAACTTTTGGCATGACCCAGGTTCGGTATCTGGGATACATTATTGATGAATAAGGAGTGCATGTGGATCCAGCCAAGATCCAAGTCATTCGGGATTGGCACTCTCCAACCACTCTAAGAGAGCTTCGTAGCTTTCTAGGTCTTGCCAACTTCTACCGCAAGTTCGTGTTGGGATTTTCTCATATCACTTGGCCCTTGAGTCAAGTCACCAAGGGAGGAGCGAAAGAAAAATTCTTTTGGTCTGAATCTCAATAGAAGGCATTCACAAAGTTGAAAGACCGCCTTTGCTCGGCACTAGTGCTCGCATTACCAGACTTGCAACAACCATTTGAGGTCAAGACAGATGCCTCTAACTATGCTATTGGGGCAGTCCTTACTCAACATGGGCATCTAGTGGCATATCACTGTGAGACACTTTCAGAGACAGTCCGGAAGTATCCCACTTATGACAAAGAGATGTATTACATTGTCCAGGCCTGTTGACAATGGAAACGTTACATTTTGGGGAAGGAAATGGTCATCCACACAAACCACCGACCCCCTAGTTCATATAGACCCAAGGAAAATTACAGAATGATCGCCATCAGAAGTGGTCCACGTACCTGCAACAGTTCCATTTGAATATCAAGTATAAGAAGGGTAGCACCAATAATGTTGCAGATTGCCTCAGTTGACCACCGATCATGTCATTAACCACCATGCTCAACTCTTATGGGCACGAGACTTCTGATTGGCCACTTCTCTACAAAAGTAATCCAAACTTTGGCCACACATACCAGACACTCTTGGAGGGTCGGCATGTTCCAAATTTTCACCTCCAGGATGCCCTGTTATGCCATCTGGGTAACCTAACTTCCTTCAAGTGAGCGTGCCAAGATGATTTGGGAAGCACACTATAGTCGAGCTGTTGGGCATTTCGGGGTCGAGAAAATAGTGGCAGTACTACAGAAGTATTTCTGTTGGCCGAATCTTCGACAGGATGTCGGGAAGTACATCAGATCATGCACTGCCTGCGCCATTTCCAAACCGACAGTCAAGAAACAAGGCTTCTATACCCCACTGCCTACCCCTAGTCGACCTTGGGAATCCATCTCTATGGATTACATGTCAGGCCTTCCTTCCACTAAGCATGGAAATGACTATGTTTTTGTGGTCGTCGACAGGTTCTCGAAGATGGCCATTATGGCAGCCTATAAGAAGAGTATCACAACAGAAGCCATTGCTAAACTCTTCTTTTAACAAGTGTGGGTGCACTTTGGGATCCCACAGTCTATCATCTCAAATCAGGATAGTAGGTTCCTCAATACATTTTGGTCCAATCTCTAGTCGATGCTAGACACCAAACTCACTAAGTCCACAGCCTTCCATCGTCAAACTGATGGACAAACAGAGGTTGTCAACAAGATGACTGTACACATTTTGTGCATGTACAACTCAAAGCATCCATGCACATGGGATGAGAGCCTCCCCTATGTTCAACACAGCTACAACCGAGCTCTCCATAGCTCGACTGGTCACAGCCCTTTTCAGGTGGGCTTGGGATTCCAACCACTATGTCCCATTGATGTGGCCATGCCATTTGTAGCTACTCACGCAAATTTGGCTCATGTCTAATCCGAAACAGATAAGGCAAATAGATTCATTGAGCACATCCAACATATTCACCAGCAAGTCCATGACATTATGGAGAAATCAAATGCAAAGTACAAGCAGCGACATGATCAACATTGGGTGCCACACAAGTTTCAGGTGGGTGACAAATTCTGGTTGCATTTACAAACGGAACGCCTTACTGGGAAACTCAAACCACTCTGATATGGTCCTTACACCACTACCAAGGCTATGGGAGACAATGCATTTGAGCTCAGCATTCCCCCATTCCTTGGTCTGCACCTAGTGTTCAATGTGGACCACCTTTGGCCATACTTTCCACCATTACTAGACACATTCGACATTACAAAACAGCTCACACCCACAGAGTTAAATCCAAATTGCATGGAACAAGTTGAAATTGATCGAATCATGGACACATAGATCAAGCACACTCGTCAGCAGAACATCCAACTGTATCGAGTTGTCAAAGCAGGCCAACTCCTTCACCAGGGCAAGTGGCTCACCAGGGACCAAGTTCAACAGAAGTTTCCTCATCTCATGGAGGGACTCAATGCAATGGGGACCATTACTTCCTAAGGGGGGAGGAATGATCTAGATGGATATTGGTGGCCACCCACCAAGTCCACTTGGACTCCCACCATTGTTTCTTTCAGCTTTTTAGTTTCCTTAGTTGTAGCACAGTTTACTATTTTTAGCAGTTTTTCGGGTCCTAAACTTCCGGAGTCGTTTTGAGGCCCCAAACAACATTTTTTGGGGAAAAATGGGAGAAACATGGGTCCATGGACTAATTTTTCTCCTCCCAAAGTTGTAGTTCTCGGATATATCTTTCTAACGAGATATTGTACGCATCAAACGGAGATCGTATGCCAAAGTTACGACCCCGGGAAGTTGATGTACCAATTTAACACAGTTGAGAGGCATGTAGCCACCACATCTCTTCTCAGAGATAAGCTACCATCACCCTAGCTGTTTATTTCCATTTTTTGTTTGTAAGCATATCTCAGTATTTTACATTAATGAAATGAAGTATGATTTCTGCTGCATCTTTGTGTTTATGGTTATCTCTATAATTTTTTGCGTTCCTATTTAAATCTGGATCAGTGGTATCAAAGCGGTCTGCTTTTTCTCTATTTTTCTTTGCATGTCCCCAACGAGGTCGGGATATAAGGAGTTAGGGCTTGAACTGGTCAAACCTTTCCAAGAACAGCCTCGCAAAACCCGACGACCTCCCATGGCGGATGAAAATAAAGATGAGGGAGCAAGAGATCATATCAAAATCTTGCTCGAAGAAGCCCTCGAGTGACAAAGGAACACGATGGTGGACAACTTTGCCCAGATCCTTCAGTGGCTACCCAGGGGCGACACATCGGCTTCCCACAGCTACTTTGGAAATGCCACACCTTTTAAGGTCCAAGTTAATTTTGAAATCCCCATATTCGAGGGTTAGATAGACGCAAATGCCATTAATAAATGGTTAAATCTGCTAGAGGGTAATTTTTATGTTCATTATTTTTCCAGTCGGGAAAAGATTATTTTCTCTCTTCTCAAAGTAGCCCACCACATCAAGGACTGGTGGGAAACCTAATGTGAGCAAAAGGATGAAAGTACCAACTCACTATTTTCAGCTGCACCCACCTCAAATTCATTCCAAGATGTCGTCAAGGAGTAGTACTACCCTGTCGAAATCTATGAGGATCAATACATAAAGTGGACCATGCTGCGGCAGGGAAGGGACCAAGATGTGCCAGAGTTTACCAATATTTTCCATACCTTTCACACAAAGTTGGGTATCAAGGATTCGGAGTAGCATTTGATACTCAAATACCGCAGTTGCCTGCACAAGTACATCCAGGAAGAAATAGAATTCCTAAACATCTCCTCGCCAGGCACGGCATACCTATATGCCATCAAGGCCAAGCAAAAGTTTAAATAGAAGAAGAGAGACTTTGGATCTGCAAATCTGAAGCAAGGGAAAGGTGCACTCAAATCACAGAACAAAGGACAAAGCCAAGGTGGGGTGGCCCAAGACAACTTGCCAAAGCTGCAAGCAAAGAACAGTGCCGCGAAGCTGAAAAAGGACACGAGAAAATGGTGTGAGTTCCATAAGAGCTCCACTCACAACACAAGTGAGTGTCGGGCCAAGTAGTCACTAGTGGTTGAGCTAAAGGTTTCAGAATCAGATGCATGTTCTGACTCTGAGTCAGAACTCAACAAGGGGAATGACAAAGGGAAGTAGATTATCAATGCAGATCCCAACGCCACCATTGCCACCAGAAAGATCCAAAAGGAGGAACCCGAAGATCCAAAGGAGGAGGAGCGTCTCTTCCACTCCCAGATGTGGGTAAAGAGATACCCACTATAGTTCATTGTCAACAGTGGGAGCTAAAAGAACCTCATTTTGGCAGAGGTCATGAAGTGGCTAAGCTTACCAACCACAACACATCCACAACCATACACCATCTGGTGGCTTCAGCAAGGACGGGATCTTTGGGTGAGCTAGTAGTGTCACCTTCCATACAACATCAAGCCCTTCACGGATGAGGTATTGTGTGACATTGCTCCCCTTGAAGTTTGTGATGTATTATTAGGACAACCATACTTGTGGAAGCGACATGTTGTGTATGAATCAAGGCTCCATGCTATTATTATTACTTTGGGAAATAAGATGTACAGGATACCGGAGGTAGCACCGCCTACCGCCATCTCTTTGGTTACTGCAAAACAATGCAGTAAGCTCATTTCCAAAACCAGGAGATTTGTTTTCCTGATGATACGCCCTTAAGGAAAGAAGATGATGGTGGCCATGACCTCCAGACATGTCCCCTTCGCACGACAACTACAGATGGACAAGGTCGTGGAGGAGTATGAGGACATCTTCACCTCCCCTGCAGAGGTTTCTCTGCACTGTCAGGTCAAGCATTCCATTGATCTAACCCCAAGTGCGTCGCTGCCTAATGGACCAATCTATCAGTGCCCCATGTCGGAGAACGATGAAATCAAGAGGCAGATTCAAGAGCTGCTTAAGAAAGGTCACATCCGTCTGAGTTCATCACCCTGTGGGAGCCCGATCGTGTTGGTACAGAAGAAGGATGGGACTTGGAGACTTTGTATTGACTATTGGGCGCTGAACAAGATCACTGTCCGTAATAGGAACCTGATCCCATAGATCGATGACCTCCTGGACCAACTGAAGGGAGGAAATATTTAAGCAAGATCAATTTGAAGTCAGGATATCACCGGGTACCAATCAAACCCTTTGATGTGTGGAAGACTGCCTTCAAAGCTAAGGAGGGCCTTTTCGAATGGTTGGTTATGCCTTTTGGATTGAAGAATGCTCCAGCAACCTTCATGAGGCTAATGGATGACATCTTGTGGCCATTCACCAACTCATTTGTAGTGGTATACTTGAATGACATCCTGATCTTCAGCCAGAGTTGGGAAGAGCACCTCCAGCACATCCGACAGATTCTCCAAACACCACAGCAACACAAGTTATGTGCCAATTTGGATAAATGCACTTTTGGCATGACCCAGGTTTAGTATCTGGGATACATTATTGATAAACAGGGGGTGCATGTGGATCCAGCCAACATCCAAGTCATTTGGGATTGGCCCTCTCCAACCACTCTAACGGAGCTCTGCATCTTTCTAGGTCTTGCCAACTTCTACCGCAGGTTCGTGTTAGGATTTTCTCATATCACTTGGTCCTTGAGTCGGGTCAACAAGGGAGGAGCGAAAGAAAAAAAAAAATTGGTCTAAATATCAACAGAAGGCATCCACAGAGTTGAAAGACCGCCTCCGCTTGGCACCAGTGCTTGCATTTCCAGACTTGCAACAACCATTTGGGGTCGAGACAGATGCCTCTGACTATGCTATTGGGTTAGTCCTTACTCAACACAGGCATCTAGTGGCATATCACAGTGAGGCACTTTCAGACACAGTCCGGAAGTATCCCACTTATGACAAAGAGATGTAGTCCATTGTGTAGGCCTGTCGAAAATGGAAACATTACATTTTGGGGAAGGAAACGGTCATCCACACAGACCACTGACCCCTCCAGTTCATACAAACCCAAGGGAAATTACAGAATGATTTCCATTAGAAGTGGTCCACATACCTGCAACAGTTCCATTTGAATATCAAGTATAAGAAGGATAGCACTAATAATGTTGCAAATTGCCTCAGTTGACCACCGATCATGTCATTAACCACCATGCTCAACTCTTGTGAGCATGAGACTTCTGATTGGCCACTTCTCTACAAAAGTGACCCAGACTTTGGCCACACATATCAGACACTCTTGGAGGGTCGGCATGTTCCAGATTTTCACCTCTAGGAGTACCTGTTATGCCGCTTGGGTCACCTTTGTGTTCCTTCAAGCGAGTGTGCCAAGATGATTTGGGAAGCACACTATAGTCGGGTCGCTGGGCATTTCAAGGTCAAGAAAATGGTGGTAGTACTACAGAAGTATTTCTAATGGTCGAATCTTTGACAGGATGTTGGGAAGTACATCAAATCATGCACTGCGCGTGCCATTGCCAAACTGACAGTTAAGAAACAAGGCCTCTATACCCTGTTGCCTACCCCTAGTCGACCTTGGGAATCCATCTCCATGGATTACATGTCAGGCCTTCCTTCCACTAAGCATGGAAACGAATGTGTTTTTGTGGTCATCGACAAGTTCTCGAAGATGGCCATTATGGCAGCCTGCAAGAAGAGTATCACAGTAGAAGCCACTGTTAAACTCTTCTTTGAACAAGTGTGGGTGCACTTTGGGATCCCACAATCTATTTAGATTGAGATAGTCGGTTCCTCAATAATTTTGGTCCAGTCTCTGGTTGATGCTGGACACCAAACTCACTAATTCCATAGCTTTCCATCCTCAAACTGATGGCCAGACAAAGGTTTTCAACAGGATGATTGTACACATTCTGTGCATGTACAACTCAAAGCATCCACACACATGGGATGAGAGCCTCCCCTATGTTCATCACAGCTACAATTGGGCTCTCCACAGCACGACTAGCCACAGCCCTTTTCAAGTGGGCTTGGGATTCCAACCACTATGTGCCATTGATGTGGTCATGTCATTTGTAGCTACTCACGCAGATTTGGCTAATGTCCAGTTCGAAACATATAAGGCAAATAGCTTCATTGAAAACATCCAACATATTTTCCAGCAAGTCCATGACATTTTGGAGAAATCAAATGCCAAGTACAAGCAGCAACATGATCAACATCGGGTGCCACACAAGTTTCAAGTGGGCGACAAAGTCTGGTTGCATTTGCAAAAGAAACGCCTTACTAGAGCCTATCGGAAACTCAGACCACTCCGATATGGTCCTTACACCATAACCAAGGTTTGTGGGAGACAATGCATTTGAGCTCAACATTCCCCCATTCCTTGGCCTACACCCAGTGTTCAATGTGGATCACCTTTGGCCATACTTTCCATCACTACTAGACACATCTGACATTGCAGAATAGCTCACACCCACAAAGTTAAACCCAGATCGCATGGAACAAGCTGCAACTGATCGGATCATGGACACATAGATCAAGCACACTCGCCAACAAAACATCTAACTATATCGGGTTGTCAAAGCAGGCCAACTCCTTCACCAGGGCAAGTGGCTCACCAGGGACCAAGTTCAGCAGAAGTTTCCTCATCTCATGGAGGAATGCAACGCAATGGGTACCATTGCTTCCTAAGGGGAGAGGAATGACCCAGGTGGATATTGGTGGCCACCCACCAAGTCCACTTGGACCCCCACCATTGTTTCTCTCAACTTTTCAGTTTCCTTAATTGTAGCACAGTTTACTATTTTTAGTAGTCTTTCGGGTCCTAAACTTCTGGAGCCGTTTTGAGGCCCTAAACGATGCTTTTTAGGGAAAACTGGGAGCAGCATAGGTCCATGGACCAATGTTCCTCTTCTCAAAGTTGTAGTTCTCAGATAGATCTTTCTAACGAGATATTGTACACATCAAATGGAAATTGTATGCCAAAGTTACAACCCCAGGAAGCTGATGTACTAGTTTACCCAAACGGGGCCCACAGTTTGGCGTTTCATCTTCTAGGGTTAGTTTTTTGGATGTTTAGGATTTTCCATTGTTTCTCAACAATAAATAGGCCTTCAAGCCTCATTGTAACATAGTTTAGAGGCATGTAGCCACCACATCTCTTCTCAAAGATAAGCTAACATCACCCTAGCTGTTTATTTCCATTTTTTGTTTGTAAGCATATCTCAGTATTTTACATTATTGAAATGAAGTATTATTTCCACTGCATCTTTGTGTTTATGGTTATCTCTGTAATTTGTTGCATTCTTGTTTAAATTCGGATCACTCCCACCATAAAGAGGCCTTTCCTTGTAGCTAACAAGTGTCCAACTTGGCCTTTAACTGCGTTGAATAATCATATACTTGGAAATATTTATTGATGTTGAACAACCATGCTTCAGTTGCTTCTTCTGTATCCTCATTGAACATTGGGGGTCTGATTTTTCGAAACTCTCCATGAAGTTATAGCTTGGGCCTTTTACCTACTTTTAACTGCATTTTTTAGGAGCTATGCTTCTCCACTTGAACATAATTTTCCTCCTTACTTTTTTCCATTTCTTCAGCAATTTTTCACTTAGATATTTGGCCCTAATTTTCCTCATCTCTTATTGTTTCTATTTTCTTTGGGTTTGCTTTACCAGTTAAATTATTAATCAATTGTTCATGTTCAACACTGGATTTTAGTAGTTGTTTGTGCCCCGCCAAAAAATTTATTAATTCTGTGTGCAGGTCCCTCATCATATCTAGCATATTTCTCTTAGATATTTGTGGTTGTTGTCCCAAGTTCACTTAAATTTCCTCTTCTCCAATATTGTGTCTTGTGGTTCAATCATTCTATTGTCATGTACAATTCCACTACTATTCTCTCTCTCGGTGTGAAAACACAACATTAAGTAAATAGTGAAAATGTAGTAAGATCAAAGGTCATAGATTGTAAACTTGGCTCTGGTACCATCTGCAACATCTCCCTCCTTGAGGTGATAAAATTACCCATCAATGTAGAAATTTGCACAGTAATTTTTTTTTTTCTTAAAAGAAACACTTTATACTTAATTATCATTTTCCCACTCTAATATTTAATTTGTATTCCCTACTAGTGTGATAATCAATACGAACTATAGGGCACCTATAGATTGATCGTTGGAGCATATATATAATAAAATATATAGTAATATATATATATATATTATATATATAATATATATATATATAGATTATATATATATAATATAATATAATATATATATATATATAATAATATATATAATAATATACATGACAATAACAAAAGAGATAGAATTAATAATGGAAACTGATTAAGCATATAAGAATAAAGACCTATGAGATCCATTTAAAACCATGAGGATAGACACACACACTATGAATATTATTCATATATATTTATATATATGTGTGTGTACAAGTATCAAAACCAAATGCTCCTAGAAATAATAAAATTAAGTATAGTAGTAGTGAATGCTATGAATAATATATTCTAGGGGTTATGGTTCTACAAATTCCTTCTTAATCTAATTCATGCATCTTGTAACCTCCCACAAAAACAAAAAAGCAAAAGATTTTGATACCAATATGGTTAGTAAATTTACATGGGTATTCCATTGGAATATTTTGTCACAACAGATATTGTACATTTTAAAATCTTAGATTGTGTAAATTATTTATTTAGATCCAAATTAATCATTACTATCGTACTGCTTGGATTTATGAATTAACTGAAATAAAAATTAAATAACAAGAAAGTTAACATAGAACCCACACAAAATAACATAATATGTATCCTCGGAAACTCAATACAGGAGAAAACCTAGTGAGAGGGCGAGGCCTACACTACATTCTCTTCTTTTTAGTTATGAAATGCAATTACGAAGAAAAGGAGTCACTCATTGTGGAGCTTCCTTTGACACTGTGTCTTAAATGATTTATTTTTAGTATTATTCCTCCTTAATTACACTCCCTAATACTACTCCTAAATGTTTTTCTCAATTGTGGAATAAGTACAATATTAAATAATGGAGCCTCTCTCTCTTCCTAGTAGCCTAGTATTTAACATAACTTGATAGCCATCAACGGTTAGGGTTTTTTCATCCTCAACCCTAAATTAAAGTCCACACATGGATATCCCCACATGTGTGAGTAATAGAATTTGATGTGACATCCACTTATTACCATGGTGGTCAACAAAGTAGGTCAACTTCCATGAGGCATAACTTTGACATACTAGCTTTAATTGGGGTAATTTTCACACCAGTAGAGGTATCTATGTGTATAATAGTGTTCAAGGTCTGGGAGATAGGGTTTCAAAGTTTTTACCCTAAAAATGTCAATTTATGCCAAAACATGGTTCCAAAGGTTTTGACACCTCAAATCTCCAATATGACACTTGCTACTAAAATGGGCCCCATGAGCCAATTCCTCCAATTTTTACACCAAACGTACCAAGGTAGATATAAAATTATATAATTATCCACACCTTGATTTCCTGCCTCTATAATAAATTGCAAATTGTATGTTTGATTAGGCCGTGGTGGGCCATTGCACCTGCTATCTTATATATACTTTAGTGTTCATTTCTCTCAAGGATTGTAATAGAAAGTGAAGGATATTGAGGTTCTCTTCATGCCTCTAATAAAATAGATCCCTCATCTAGTGAAGAAATCTAAAATGATAAGCATATAGCATAATGAGACTTCCTTCACAGGTAAGTGTTTTAAGAGGTGGTAGGCCACCTCATCTCAAAGCTCAAGAGAACTCTGCCTCTTCACCCCATTCTTGTTTCTTTGGGATCTTCATAACTAAGAAAGAATCGAATTTTCACATCAATTGTAATATTCCTACATTTTTTGTCCCAAGGTAGCCTCAATGGGATCCTTATGACCCTACTAATAATTTTTCATTAACTACATTTTGAAACCCTTTACAAAAATTATGTAATCCTAGTTCTTAATGTTTTATAAAATAATTGCAAACTCTATGGCTATTTTATCATTATACACTTGAGATTTATTAAAATAATATAACCAAATTGATTATTGGAAAACTTATACCATCTCAGTAATATTATATATCCTTATTGTTTTAGACTCCTTTATATTGAATCCATGCCCCATTTTGAAACTTTATATGTGATGTGTCTATGTGGGCAATTTACAAGGTTAAATCGCAATGAAAGCAACGAGGATTTTTATGTTCTTCTTTAATAATGATCCCCCAAATTTTGCAATAGAGGAGAACAAATAATTTTAACGATTTGTGGTTCAAATCCTATATTGGTGTACTAGTCTAGATGTGATGCAAAGGCTTGAAATATTTATTCAATCAACATAAAACTATTGAATAAATGGGAAATATATGGATTTTTCAATTTATGGAAACAAGTGGTGATAAGACTAATGTGTTCCTCAAAATGGTAGCAAAACTCAAGGTTTTTCAATCTTCAAAGAACACATTATTCTAAGGTTGTCTTCCTATAAAACTGGGATGCATAACTAAGTTCCAAATTTTAAATAAGAGTGTAATGGAAAGCTTCCACGGGAATATTTGGTTTTCAACCTTTATGGCATTGTTTAGTGGTCAAAGGTGCACTCAAAAACCTACCTACATGTAACTATATTCAAAGTTAAAATTATTTCAAGTGGATGAAAAAGTGAAATGAATTTTGAATATAGAAAAATGTGTTTTTGGATGTGTGTTTATTGTGGAAGTAAGTGGTGAGTTTGTTGATTATGGTAATGATTACATCCAAGAAATATTTTTTGCTACATATATTATGTGATACCTAGAGGTTTGTTGCTCATAAAAAGTCGAATATTTTTATGCTTACAATTTGAAAATTTTATTGACTATAATGTTATTGTAAGTCATGCTTATTTCATTTTCCATGTTGATGTTGATCTATGTGTTATAGTTGACCTTGTTTCTTTGCGTTATTTCTTAATAATTTTTTAAGATGTGCATGATAAGAATATTGATGTAGTAGAATATTTGTTTGCTATAAAATGTTGGCAATGAACTCCTTTGCTTGTGTAATTGAAGATGCTAATATGAATTTGTATATGGATATGATCCACGTTTTTCAAAAAGGATGAGATATAGTGTGTTGGAAATATCTTTTTCATTGATTTCAAACATAAGGGGAGAATACAAATGTCCAAGATAAAGATTACAAGATGAATAGTATTGGAAATATTGTTTGGATACGGATTTTTTTATGCCCAACTTGGATACCCTATCTTTGAAGGTATTTGGACTTTAAAGTAGTAGATCAAATGGGAGCATATGGTATATGGTTCAAAATTTTATTCCAATATCTTTCCAACAATGTATGGCACTCAATCTAAATCCATGGGAATATGGAGATATGAAATATTTTTTTCAGGTCATCTCAGCTAGAAAGTATAGGTCGACCAAGCCAATTTTACAGGTCCACCCCATCACTGAAATGTAGAAACATTGTAAATAAAGGATATATGGTTACATTTCAATATCATCCAAGAAAGAAGAGGTCTGAAGTGCACAAGAGAAGTTGGGTAATACTCTTGGCGTTTTAAAGGTAGAACAGAAATGTGATTTGTGGAGTGAATGAGCCATCTTGCCATTTTCACTATAACTTTTCTTTTGGGATGTTTCAGATTCTGAAATTTTGAGGAGATGGAGGAGAAATATTATTGTACATGTTCTAAAAATTTCAAGCATCGGTTCCCTACGATTTAACATATATGCACTATGGAAGTTAGGGTTTGTGGTTGATCTTGAAATCTACTTCAAATGAATCATCTTAGGATTTTTGTTATAACTTAAGTTTTGGGATATTTCACATTGTAAAAATTTGAGGAAATAGAAGCAATGTCTCTAGGTACATATGGTAAAAAATTAGAAATTGGTTCACTATAACTTTATAGATATACCTTACATAATTTATGATTTTTGAATAGTCCTGAAATCAACTTCAAACTGACAATCAAATTTTTAGAGGTCTAAGAAAACATACAGAAGTGCCTTAGGTAAAAATTTTAAACTCATATTTAAAAAAATATGATTTTTGGAATGCTATACAAGTTGATTCTTAGGGATAATCTAAAAACAACAATTTTTGGGAGAAGCAGGCCTGGTGAGGGAAAAAGTAGAAAACATACCTAGTAAAGGCAGAAGCAACTACCAGCCTAGTGAAGGTAGAAATAGCTAGCAAACCTACTGAAGGAAAAAGTAGAAGGTGGAATTAGTGAAGTAGTTAATTCCTACAAATATTTTCAGTAGTGGGGATTGGTGTCTCCCAAGCAGAACTAGTGAAGTAGTTGGTGCCTAAAATTATTTTCAATAGTGGGGATTGGCATAGCCAATAGGTTGGTCCCTATGAATATTTGCAACAGTGGAGATTGGTGTCTCTAGTAGACTAGCATCTATGAATATTTACTGGAGTGGATATTGGTGTCTCGAGTAGGTTGGTTCTTGAGAATATTTTCAATAATGGAAATTGGTACTTCTAGTAGATTCATTATGGGAATTTTGAGGTCTAAAATGGACCTCCTAAGGAAAATAATAAAATAATAGTTAAAATAATAAAATAAAAGTTATGAAATTTTAAAGGATGTGAGGGATGAAGGTCAAAATTGAAGGGTATGATATGGGTATGATTCTATATTTTCTATTAAATTAAAATGTGAGATAAATGTGGTACTCTCTATTGATTTTTCTTAGTGCAATTAGGGTTAGCACAATATTTCTGAAATTCTGCTAATTAATTTTGATGTAGACATTCCTTTAACTTATTCCAATATATCATTTAGCAATTATACTTCAGAGATTCAACCATAAAGAACAGTAGATATCACAATATACAAAAGAAGACAAGAGTTTACCTAGGAAAACCCACCAAGGTGAAAAACCCAGTAACCTTTTTCAATAGAGAAATTCAACATGTTAAATGAGACACACACCTAGACCTATGGTCAAACCTGGTCTTCTCCTCTAATTCAAGTCACCTAATCTAATCCAGAAACTCATTATGCCTGTCGAACCCAAAATTTTGGCACTCCTACAATTACCAGTTGCCCCAAAAAATTTGACCCTACAATAGTTACCCAATTACCCAGAATATTTCATCCCCCCTCCAAAAGAATGCCCAGAAATATGTGAACCACATAGAGAATAGCCAATCCACATGTGCGATTTGTAAGAGAGATAAGAGAGAGAGAGAGAGAGAGAGAGAGAGAGAGAATTTCCTTTTTTTCACCTTCTTATCCTTCACTTGCTCACCCCTAAATTGTCTTGTGTGAGTGAGATTGAATGCCCAAGTGGAGGAGGTTGAAATACCTTTATATAGTGAATTGTCTTGATTGAATGGGTGTGTCTCTTGGAAAAGGCCGACTTGACATGGAGGGAAGCTGACTTTTCACTTTCGGAGCCAAAATTTACATTTCAAAAATTCAAATTTTCGTTTTTAAGAAGTTGCAATGGGACTTTGACTCAAAATAAATTTTCCTTTGACTCTAACATTTATAAATATGTTTTAAAATTATAAATACAAATACATCAAGTGTTGTAAAGTGTAACTATGTTCGATCTTCATAATGACATGTAATTATGATCTTTGTAAATGATGAAAAGAAGAGAATATAATTATTTTTGTAATGCCTTGCTTCATGGGTTTCATGAGCAAGAGTTTTTATCTAGTTGGCTCCCATTGAGAGCCTTAGGATTTATCATTAGAGTCAAAGATTCAGTGTCATGTATGAAGAACCCTTCTTGAGATATGCCAAATGTATATGAGTCTATAATAACCCTCAAATGACAACCACAAAGTCATCCTCTTCATGTTGGCTTCAAGTCAAAGCAACAAACTCATGTTGGCTTCTCATTATGGAGACAAACCCATTCATAAGTTCATGTCAGCTTAATTTGACAGACAAACCATTATAAATAGCCACCTCGGCCTATTCCATAGAGACAAAATTTTGGTCATCTTTCTGTAAGTTTTTCAGGTGATAGAAACATAATTTCACATACCTCTCTTATTTCGTGGAAGAGTATAGTTCAGATTTCTCTGTGATTTCAAGTAGACATTAGCAATGATAAGTGTGATGCAATCACAGGAAGGAGAAGGGACTGCAAGCTTCTATTTAGAGCTAATCATAGTCAATAGTAATTCGAATCTTTGTATAAGTTCGGATGGATGTTACAGTGACAAGAAAAGGAATAGATGCTCAGATTGCAGTGACAAGGGTTCTGTATATTAAGTTCCCATTAATAGGAAGGTCACAATTATGTGAAAAGATCATATTAAGAAAGAATATCTTAGTGGGATCTCAAAAGGATAGTGATTATGGTTCACCAGTATGTCTTCAAGATTCACAAGGAGAAGTTTGATATCCTTGATGAATACAGTGATCATAGTTGGTTGTCATCACATATGGTGTGAAATCTAAAGTAGAAAGAACTGAGAAAGAGTAAATGAAAACATGGAAGAGGACTTGTGTCTTGGTCTTCGAGAGGCTACTAGTTCAATGGTATTCGTCAATTGGAATCTCTATAAGAAGAATTTTTGTGGGTTTTCCTCTCAAAGAGTGAGAGGTTTTGGCCCTAGTTGATAGCCTACATTTTGTGTCTCTTGTCTATTTTTGTTCATGAATTGGTTATTTTTTGATGAATAAGAACACTAATAATCAAAGAAGAAGAATATTCTAACCTAATGTTCACACGCAATTACTAATCTAAAATAAATCACATAATGTTAATGCCCTAGATTTCTCAACATGGTATCAGAGCTAAGGTGTCAAATTCAAGGAAGGACATATTATCAAAAAGACACTCAAGGATTGAGTTTTAAGGAAGGCATAAAAGAAAGTTAAAGGATATCAAAGTGAAATTGAGATCTACATTGAAGAAGAAAGTCTAATTCAGAAGGAGCCTTGGGATCATCAAATCAAGGCAACTAAAAGTTTACACCAGCAAGAGTGTTGGATCCTGAATCCTTAGAAAAATACTACAAAGATCATCATAAATATGAAGAGATCTACAAATCAAGGCAGCCCAAAGTATACACATCCAAGAGAATCATTTCTAGGACTAATATCTCATCATCTTGGAGATCTTAGAAGCATTTCCATTATGCACTCATTCACCACCGAGAAGTCAAAGTATCTTGAAGGTCAAAAGGCATTGTCATCATCTTCAAAAGATATAAGGAAAGTTAACTCTCATTGAAGCAAGGATCCCCTCCTTATCCTTGAAGAAGATCATCTGAGGAAGCAGAAAAACATCCTAATCAATCACCATCAACGAAGAGAGCTATATTTAAAGGTGTTGTCATCATAAAAGAAGAAATCTCCTTTCATTGAAGAAGGGATTTTCATTTGGAAGAAGATCATCCAAAAGTGAACTAATACATCTTTATCAACCACCATCAAAGGGATAAATTTGAATATTTCATCTTCACTTGTCGAGTAAGTATATTTATTCTATAATCAAAATTTAGTAAAATGATTTCGTTTTGCAAGGAGATTTATAAGTTGGTTGGGTCATCGAAATTCCTTGCATGGAAAAGGAGGATAGACATAGACCTCGAAGGAAGTGAAGTCATTGAACATATCAATGAAAAGGACTCCTCTGAATACATGGAAAGGGATTCCTATGAAAGGTCCCCTCATATAGCAGTATTGGAGACATCAGAGAGATATATAAGATAAGTTGATAGAACTATTCTCTGATGATGTGATAAAGAAGGTCACATCACTTAGATCTGATCTACATGAATTGAATGTATCAAATGATAAAGGGTTATCTTCATAAGATATCAATTTCAAGATATGGGATGAAATAATATTCATACAACTAACTAATGAACAAGGTAACAAATTTCTATGAGGATAAGAAGTCTATCCCATTCAACAACTTTTGGTTTCTATGCAAGATAGAAGAAGACAGGTTGAGGGAAAAAAGTATTCAAACATTTGCTGAAAGGAAAAGAAGAACATAGCTAAGATTCAATGCTATGAGCATTACAGGAAAGATTATCCTAAACTCAAGTATGGAAATAACATGGAAGATAGGGAAGAATTCCATTTCACCAAAGAAGTGGAGGAAGTTGAAAGAGGGTAATCATTAGGAGCGAGCACTTGTGACATCACCATAGGGAAAATTGAAGGGAAGATGGCACAAAATCCATGGAATTCAAATATGAAGGATATAGCTCTTGGGAACCTCATTGGAAACTTAAGGAAATGAAGAAGTCATCTAGGAAAAAGATCATCATACAAAGGTAACATCTGTTGGATAAGAATATACAATATCCTCAAGATTCTCTAATGGAATCCCCATTGGAGGGTTCACCGATCTAGAGAGGAAGTTAGTGTTTTCATCAGGAACTCCAACTTGTGTAATTCATGGGATGATAGTATGACGACATAATAGATGAAGAATATCAACTGGTTGAATATTTTTTTCAATCAAGGAAGTTGTTAAACGAAGCCTAGATGACCTAAAAGGTAAATGAGGTATGTATGTGTGTATTAAATATTATAAAGACATGTTGTATGGTTGTAGGTAACATGGCTCATTACTCTATCTTTAGAAGAATGATCAAAAGAAAAGGATCTCCTCCTCTGAAATATGCAGGAACGCATAGGTCACACCAGAAAAAATCAACATAACATGTCCTCATATGAAGTATGAAGTGGTTGAATACAATTGAGGAACTATGATTGGAAGCTCCTGGGAATGCAATGAAATTTGTGAAGAAAGGAAGGAAGAGATTGTGAGATATACAACCATGGTAAAGGCAATTAACATCTGGATGAACAAGAATATTTGTCTAGGAAATCTCCTAGAAATATATGAAAACTTTGATGGAAGTCTGGAAAATATGGAGACCCTTGACAATGGATATCTTTGGAGATGTGTCAAAATGTATGTAGGATGTTGATGCAAACTAGAAGATGTCATTATGAAAGACCATCACAAAGGTAATTTTGATTTAAGTGTTCATTTCTTATTTTTGAACAAATATATGGATGGGTTTATGTAAGAATACCAAGGGAAGAATTGTGAATGTCTTCCAAGAGGACCATATAGAAGGATGTAAGATCCTTCCAGAAAATATGGCATGAAGAATGTAGCAGGACATGAAGCAAGACTAGATGTAGACTGATGGATCACTTTCAGATGAAAGGAATGATGACATGACTGACTCACGAATGAAAGTGATGGATGGTTTGTTCCCTATGAAGAATCCCCAAAAGATGAAGACTCCTTGACAAAGAAATTCATGACATTGAAGGAAGGACCTCTTCAAGAAGTTGGTTAAGGAGCTATTGTAGGTTCCTAATTAATAGGGAGCTTGAAAACAAGTTTCTTACTTGTAAGAAACTTGGAAATTCCTAATCCAAGAGGGATCTTAAGTACATTCCATTATTGGAATTGATATGTCCTCCCTAATTTAGAGGGAGAGATAGACACATCATTATGGTCTTCATCTGGGAAGACAAAATGGATTATTGGGTAAACATCTAGCATCCAATGCTCTTTGAGGATGAGATAGGGCATCCAAGATAAGAGTAGTCGCAGAGGACCGATATTCTTTGAGGACTAACTATCCAAGATAAGAATAGTCCAAATTAGGTCATACTTTGTGAACACCTGGGAGGAGTATGTACCATGAGAGACAATGATTATGGTGTCTATTAGATTTTTTGGCAAATGGCCCAAAAATGGATCCAAATATGCCCCAAAGTCTCCAAATTTGTTTAAAATCATGCCAATGGATCCATATATGCTTTTGAATTCTTCAAAACCCTCTTAAGGATCATTCAAAGTCAAAACCATCGCATGCCAAGAGCCCTTGGAAGGGCAGAAAAACACTATCGAGAGGCTAAAACACATTAAAATAGTCAAAAAACCAAGTATCAGAGGCTTAAACTGAGCAATGCACAGCAACCGTTAGATTTGGCCGATCAACGGCCCAGATCTAAGCAAAAAATCATAATCGGCACAAGTAGGCAGCAGCAATCGATGCAAGACACCGCCGATCAGTGATCGTTGATGATCGGATCGGCGGGTCGCATCGGTGGAGGTATCACCATCGACAGCATGGAATGAGCGATTACGATCGATGATTAAACGTGGATCGTCGATCGCACGCACAGATCGACGTCCCATGTTACATCACTAGATCGCTATCGGAGAAACATTAAGGAGTGCTAACCATGGCCCGGTGCGACCCAATGACTGGACCTGATGGCATTATAAATGATATTTCATAAATTTTGAAGTTCGCGAGAAGGCTGGTTTTAATGTATTTTTGCATATTATCATGATATAACGAAATACAAAGGGAAACAGGGCAACGCCGATTGCAATGAGTCAGGTCCGGGAAGTGAAATATGAGAGGGTCCGAGAAGTGAAATATATCATATTTGAAATCCACCAAAGGCCATTTTCATGTGTTTTCAGAGCTTTTTAAGCGTATTTCAAAATACAAAGGGAGTGAGGGACCAAGCCATCTGCGATAGGCGACAACGACCCAAAGGGCAGACCTGATAGGAGGATAAGCCACATTTAAGGACTTTTGAAGTCCAAAAAAGCAGAGATGGGTGGGATTTCTCAATGTTGTGTTTTCTGTTTAAAACAGAAACAGTCATTATTTTTTGGTAGAATTCCACAATATGGCAGCATTTCTCTGTGTTAACAGAAAGCATGCATTGATAAACATTTGAAAGGGCCACAGCACATGCAACCCATCCCAAATTGACAAAGCAGTCGTGGAGCAGCACAGCGCAACACATCACGTGCATCTTGCCCAAAACAAACAGAAACATCATGGGGCATCGACAGAGCTCAACCCAAAAACAACATAATCAATTATGGGGCATATCTGGCATGAGAGAGCTCCCAGACAGCACATCAAACTACCTGAAGGTGGTTATTCCTCTGTCAGAAGGAGAAAACCTCTGAGCCATGCTTGCCTATTCAAGGAATCAAACAGTTAAGGGATAGAGAGGATAGATTAAGACTCTGAGCCTTTGAGAGCTCAGGAGCATTATAAAAGGCCTATAAAAGGCTGGAAACTAAATGTAACAAGGGTTCAACTTCTGGAGACTATTGAGACTTTTATACTCAAGCTTCTCATCTACATTCATTAGCAATACAAGCTTCTTTTGTTGTTATATGTTCAATGTTCATTTTCTCTTCTGTTCTAAGCTTTCACTTAAACAGTTTGTTCATGTTTCTTCTGTATCTAATTCCAAATAACTATCATCTTATCTATGTGTTGATAAATTAAATTTGCAAGCTTCTTTACTGCGTGTAGCTAGCCATTCATATGTGTTATTATGTATGCATCTGCCAGTATAGTCAATATTCTCATTTGTTGCCTGTAGCTAGCCATTCATATGTGTTTATATATATGCATATGCCGGTATGGTCAGTATTCTCTATCCATTCATTGAATCTACAAACTATTAAGCATTAGTGGTCTAAAGCCTTGTAAGCTGAGGGTGTTCATGCATGTCTTGAGTAAAAACATAGTTGAAATGGTTATCTGGCTTGATCCAAACCATCATTTATTCCAATAGTTCAAAGAACAATATTGAAGATTACATGTTACCAGGCATCTCCGAGCTGCAACCTAGGAGAGTTTCCTGGAGTGATAACAGTGTCTATAAATCATTGGTCTTTCCATCATTGTGATCTAATTATGTGGATAAAATTGTTATTCAAGGCCTTTCTATGTGACAATGTTGATTAAATATGATTCTATACAGATGGGTTACCAATTTGATTCTTCTAATGAAAAATTCTTTAGATTGAGAATGACCAAGTACCATTATGAATGACTCCCTACTTAACAGGGAGTGTTGTAAAGTGTAACTAGGTTGGGTTTTCATAATGACATGTAATTATGATATTTGTAAATGATTAAAGAAGAGAATAAAATTATTTTTGTAATGCCTTGCTTCATGGGTTTCATAAGCAAGAGTTTTTATCTAGTTGGCTCCCATTGAGAGCCTTAGGATTTATCATTAGATTCAAAGAGTCAATTTCATGTATGAAGAACCCTTCTTGGGATATGTCAAATGTATATGATTGTAATAATAGCCCTCCAATGACAAGCAAAAAATCCTCCTCTTCATGTCAACTTCAAATCAAAGCAACAAACTCATGTCGCCTTCTCATTATGGAGACACACCTATTCATAAGTTCATGTCGGCTTAAATTGACAGAAAAACCACTATAAATATCCACCTCAGCCTTCCACAGAGACATAATTTCGGTCATCTTTCTCTGGGTTTTTCGGATGATAGAAACATAATTTCGCATACCTCTCTGATTTCCTGGAAGAGTATAGTTTGGATGTCTCTTTGGTTTCGAGTAGATAGTAGCAGTGATACGTTAGATGCAATCACATGAAGGAGAAGGGACTACGAGGTTTTTTTTATATATTATCATAGTCAATAGTAGTTCGGATCTATGTCTAAGCTAGGATGGATGTTACAGTGACAAGAAAAGGAACAAAAGTTTGTATTGGAGTGAAAAGGGTTATGTATATTAGGTCACACACAATAGGAAGGTCACAAGTATGTGACAAGATCATATTAATAAAGAATATCTCAATGGGATCTCAAAAGGACAATGATTATGGTTCAGCAGTATGTCTTCAAGATTCACAAGGAAAAGTTTGATATCCTTGACAAACACATTGATCATAGTTAGGTGTCATCACATATGGTGTGAAATCTGAAGTAAGCGAAATCATGGAAGAGGACTTATGTCTTGGTCTTGGATAGGCCACTAGGTCAAGGGTCTTGGTCTTGGTATCCGTCAATTGGAATCTCTATAAGAAGAATTTGTGTGGGTTTTCCTCTCAAAGAGTGAGAGGTTTTGGCCCTGGCTGATAACCTACATTATGTGTCTCTTGTCTAATTTTATTCATGCATTTGTTATTGTTTGATGAAGAATAACACTAATACTATAAGAAGAATAAGATTCTAAACTAATAAAGTAAAAAATCATTCACAAGAAGTTACTAATCTAAGAGAAATCACATAATGCTAATGCCCTAGATTTCTCCTCGTCAAGTGACTAAATATACATTACGAAGACCAACCATATTTACAAATTCAACACTCCCTCTTATCTAGGGAGGTATTCATAATTATTGTCGTGTGTGTTCTCAAATTGAAAAATTTCTCTAAAGAAAAGGTTATACATCATCACTAGCATCATCATCTGCTAGTGGCCATATTCGGGGTGGTAACAAACCCATGGCAATGTCATTAACATACCATGACTCACTCCTTTAGAGTGACTAGTCCTCAAATCCCATGGCCTCTTTCTAGGAAAAAATGATGAGACCCTCAACTAGAAACTGCTCACTCACCCATCCTAGTGATAAATCTAAGCTAATACCTCACTCAAACCCTTCCTAGTTGTAAATCAAGTCTCTATGATGAAAGGACGTCGCTCCACCCTTCCCGGGGTGTGATCACAGTCCAAGTACTCATTCCACCTTTCTCAGTGTGCTTTTAGGTTCTATAGGTTGAGGGACCTCGCTCCACCATTCTTGGTGTGTGATCAAGGTCTAGGACCTCACTCTGCCATTTTTGGTGTGTGATCAGGGTCCTTTAAGAGACACTCACTCAACCCTTCCTATTGAGGATTTTGGGTCTCTTGGATCCTTCTCCATATAGGGATAATTCCCATCTGTGTTGCATACATATTAGCACCTCTCAACAAGAGGGGTAATATCCATGAGTCTTAGCTTGTCTCTAAAGTACTCAAACTTATCTCTCGACAACGGCTTCGTCTGAACATCAATTATTTTCTCATTGGTGGAGATGTACTTGAGCCTATTTCTCTCCTCTACACTATGTCACACGTGTAGTGGTACTTATTCTCTATATGATTCGGCTTGTCATGGAACACAAGATTCTATGAAAGCTTCACATAACTTTGATTGTCACAGTGTATCACCTTTCCTTCCAACTCTTGGCTGAACAAATATGCAAACAACTTTCGGATCCATATTGCTTCAGTAAAAGCCTCATTAGTTGTTATGTATTGTACTTTCAGAGTGTTGATTACAACTAACCTATGCTTCCTACTCATCCAATATATCATAGAAGAGCCCAAGATGAAGCATACTCCCAAGGTACTTTTCCTATCCTCAGCACTTTCAGCCCAAGCTACATTTTATATCCCAAAAGTTGTACATCCATGTTAGCAAACTATCTCAATCCATAATTCACAGTACCACGAAGATATCTCATAATGTGATTTTCTATAATCCAATGCTTGTGTCTCATTTCAACCTAGAACTGGCTCAATATGTTCACAGTAAAGCATATGCTTAGAATTGTGTTAATTAAATACATCAACGAACCAATAAACCATTGGTACATAGATTGATCTACCAATCTAGAGTTGGAGCCTCTTAACTTCTTCAGGTTCTTTACCATGGGAATCTCCATGGATTTGCAATCCATCATACCAAATATCTGAAATATCTCTATCACATGCTTTCCTTGACAAAGGAACACTTCACCAAGTCTATACCATACTTCTAGTCCCAAGTAATAATACATCAACCCAAGATCCTTCATATCGAACTCAGAATTAAACTGCTTCTTACACTTAATAATAAGAAGCTTGACACCTATCAGAAACAAATAATCAATGCATCCTTCACAACCTTAAAGTAAAAGTCTGGATTGACACCACTCTTGGTAAGACTTAGTCTCATCAGATAGTTTTCAATGCGAGTATACCAAGCTCTTGGAGCTTTCTTGAGTCCATACAAGGCCTTTCTTAGCCTGCAAACATGCAACACCTTTCCATTTACCTCAAATCCTTCAGGTTTCTCTATGTACACTCCTTCCTCAATCACACCTTTTAGGAAAGCGGTCTTCACATTCATTTGGTGTAATTTCCATCCCAATGAGGCAGCAAGAGAAATGATGGATCTAATGGAGGTGTACTTGACAATTGGAGAAAATCTCTCATCATAGTCTTCTCCCTCTTTCTAGGAGAATCCTCTAACCATGAATCATGCCTTGTATTTTTCAATACTCCCATATGAAACATGCTTGATCTTGAATATCTACTTGGAAGTCACCACTGACATTCCTTCAGGTCTTAGTGCGATCTCCCAGACATATTTCTTCATGATCGATTTGTACTCTTCATTCATCGCTTCCTTCCACACTTGTTGGCTAGTAGATTCTTCATATGTGGAAGGTTTTGCATCAATAAGGTTTATCATGAGAGATGCATAGCTAGAAAACTTCTTGGGTTTCTTAAATTCTCTAGATGTTCCATCACAAGTTACATTTCATTCTACTTCTTCCAATGTAGATTTAATCCACGTTGGTCTTTTCTTGATCTCTAGAACTATAACGGGTTCTATTGGATCTCGAAGCCTTTCTAGATGTATAGCTTGAATGTTCCTCCCTTGAGGCCTCCTTCTTCACTTTATCCAAGGAATCCATGGATACTTCCTTAGACTTCCAATATGCTTGTCTCTAATTGAAGGTGATATCTATATTGACCTCAATTCATCACTAATCTCGAATGTATATTTTGTAGGCCTTTGATTATTCATTGTAAAAAAAATATATGCATTTCTTTCTTGAAAGATCAAGCTTGTTCCTGTTATCCATAGGAACATGAATATATAAAGGACAACCAAATATTCTCATATTTCCAACCTCTAGCTTTCTTTTATAGGATGCTTCTTTAGGATTCATACCTTCCAAAACTTTATGAGGAAGTCTATTTTGAAGGTACATAGTTTTCTATGATGCCTACTCCCATAATAATAATGGCAAGTCAAAATCATGCATCATGGCCTTGACAAATTATTCAATGGACCTATTATTTCGTCCTACTACACCATTATGTTATGGATTATAGGGGACAATTAGCTCCCTCTTAATCCCATATTTCTTACAGAAAGAAACAAGCTCCTTCAAGGTGTATTCCCCTCCATTGTCATATCTCAATGTCCTGATCTTCCTGTCGGCCAAGTTTTCCACTTCAACGTTGAATTATTTGTTGGCATTGATGTCAACGGGTTCTTGGTGTTGTTCATCATATTCCTATGTATACCTCATGATGTGTGATGATTGTTTGGTTGTTGCAGTGTTCAGATTGATGGTCTTGTTAATTGGCATTGATGTCAACATGTTTATGACATGACCTAGTGCAGGAATGGGAGGTTGAGTAGAGATGGCTGCAATATATGATACGATGGCTTATCATAGGTTCATGATTGACTTGCCACATATGTTGGATATGTTTTTTCTTTACGTGGTTGTAGTTTTTCTACAGGTGTTGCATACGCTTCTACATGTGTTGGAAACATTGCAGATGCTGCTACGTGTGTTGGAGGTACCTCTATTAGTTTTGGAGGAAGTTGTATGACATGATGTTGTTGCAGGTGTTGGAGATGATGTTATAGGAGTTAGAGGTGAGGATCCTTTCTTATTAGGTCTCCATGTCCTAAATTAGGTCTCTCATGTTGATGATGTTATACATAAGGCTTGGATAGGATCTACAAGTGTTCGAGGATGTTTGAGTAGGTTGAACATGTTATGGAGGTATGTCATCGTGTCCCTCGCACCCTCCTGAAACTATGTTCCAAGTGGTGGCTTAAATAAGTTGAAAATGAATATTATAGAGGGTATACGCTAGATTCCTTCATAGGAACAACATACATATGCAGGTTTCCTTTACACGAGTAGCGTATACATTTTAGAAGTGATTTTCCCCTGCATTCCTCGCATTGCTTGAGTTAATTAATGGTTTTTCTGATTTATCCTATTCCGAAATTTTTATGTAAAGGTCTAAAAAGGTCAAGGAGCTTCAAGAAAGTGATCAACATTGAAAGTATCAAAAGGAAAGTGGAGTTGGTGGCTTGATCAAGTCAATGAGATGAATCTATATCAAATCAAGCATATGAACAAAGATTATGGAGCTCACTAGTTCTTGGTAATTATTGAGTTGAACGCCTCAGTTCATCTATATATTGGAGGAAGCTCAATGATAGTATGGTTGATTCTCTTGGTGTATGGAGTGCGTGAGATATTGGAGGATTGTGTCCAAGTTGTGTGAGGGTTGTGTGATGCAGATTTTCTGAAGTAGTTTGCAGGCATTGTGGTAGTTATTCGAAGTATGTTTCAGACAATATTTTGTGCAACAAGTGAGGAGGTTATTAGCAATTGATTGCAGGAGTATATTGAGATTGTTATCCCCATGTATATTCTTCAATTTATTGTTTGTGTGCAGCATTCATTTGAGAGAATTTTTGTTTGTTGCTGAGAGGATTTTAGTTGATGTATTGATCAGATTATTTTATGTGGTGTTTGGTGAGATGGTGACAAAGCTTTTTTATAGTTTTCATTCATATTTTGTGTGCTTTTATAATACATTATTTTAGTTCTCATGTTGAGTGATTCTTTATTCCAGTTTGAAAATATATGAAACAAGAACCACATAGAGGAGCAGAGTTGGGTGACTTAGGAGAAATCAATGTAAGTAATTATTTTTCTCAATCCAATGGTGGTTTGATAGTTTGGTAAAAAGTGGGCAAGGCTCTTTGTTCGTGGTAGCTTCCAGCAAATCAGAGTTTATAGAGTCATTTCATAGTTTATTATTATCCGGGTGAGGATCGTTGATCATGGTGGCATTCATTTAATGGTAGTCCTTAGATCCGCATGAGAAATAGCCTCCATTTGGCAGTAGCCATATTTATATCTCTATTTAAAGAATTGTTTGACATAATACAATCTGAGCAACACAACAGCAGCAAGTATTTGTTTTCCTTGGAGAGGGTTTTCCACTAGAAATATGTTTCCATTGTGTTGATTGATTTTATGGTTTCTGGTTTATGTTTGATGCTCTAATCTTTGATTATGTGTTTCAGTTTATGCATGGTTAAAGAATAATTAATTAGAGAAAAAGTTTATAAGTGCCTTCACTATTGATTCACCCCCCCACCCCCCTCTCAGTAGTAATATAGTTTCCAACAATTGGTATCAAAGAGGGGCTCTTGTGTGCGGCTTGATCGCTGAATAGTGGATCTTGGAGATTTTGGTAAAAAAATTCATTTTCTTTCAGAATGAATTCACCAAGGAAATTGATTCTTACTGTTACAAATTTCAAAGTATGGAAAGAAAGTGTGAAAAATAAATTGTTGCTTTATGGCTCTAACATTTTGAGTTTGGTTTGTGAAGGATATGATGGATATTTTCCTTAGTCTAAAGTATGGAAGCAAAATTCTTAAGCAAGGAAAATGATTTTCGAAAATATCTATAGTACAGATTTAGAGAAAATTGGAGATTTGAAATTTTCTAAGTCTAGGGTAGATTGCATATGTTATATGGAACTAGCAGCGACAATAATGATGAAGAGGTTAAGAAGAGCAGCAAAAACAAGAAGGAAGCTCGTGTTGAACCAGCTGTGAAAAGGAATAATAAACCTGAAGGTATAATCCGAAATGAAATACTTTTGAATCATATTTATGATAGTTGTAATGATAATGATTTAGATTTAGTTACTAAAAGAGATAATGATCAAAATTATATGCTCCTTAAGGTTGAATGTGAATCTGCCATGATTGTTATGAAAAACAATTCTAGTGAAATTGGTAGACTAACAAATTTATGCAAGGAACACGAGAATAAATTGCAATGTTGTGATCAAAAGGAGAAAAAACTAAAGGAATAAATCCCTACCTTGAGAACACAGCTGGAAGAATCGAGAATATTAGAAAAAGTTAATTGCAACAAGAAAAAAGATAGGAAGGATTATGTTGAAGTGCTTGAAGGTGTGATTGATAAATTGAGAAAGGAGCTTGAGGAAGAGAACCAATAGTTGGAAAGAGTGAAGAGTGCCATAGTAGTGAGAAAAAATGGAAACAATTTTCAAAAGGGTGAGAAAAGTTTGCATGCAAGAATGAATAACAATGCAGAACCAAAGAAACCCGCAACAAAAAGTGTGGTTAGAAATAGTAGAAATGATCTGAATTGGATCCTAAAACTCTCTAAGTTTTCATGATTGTTTCAACTTATGCTAAAATATTCAAGTCTAGAAAAGATCGAAGCTATTAGAAGGAATCCTCATAACAATTGCAGTTATGGCCAGAGTGGAGCAACGAGGACCCTCGGTCGAGTGCGCAGACCGTTGGCCCATGGTAAAGCGCAATGGAACAAAACTAGCAAAATCGGAGGCTAATTCGGAAAACATAGGTGGATTATGATACGTGATTAGCACTAAGCGCTAATCATGTATCGTAGGGTGTCCCTCTCAGTGAAGGAAAGCCCTTAAGTGCCTGGACCCGAAATTGCTATAAAAAAACGAAAAAGTAACTGTTTCGGTTCCGTAGCATAGGATTCCCCAAAATCAGCAGGATATTGGAAGGCTTCGAGGCAGTAAGCAGTTTTGACTAAGTCCCGCCCAATGCCACACATAGAGTGACACGCGTCCAGCGGAAGAGAGAGAAAACCACCCGCATTGGATGGGTAAACGTCATGTGACTTGTTCGCTTGATATGAAGGACGACCAAAGGATCTGGGGGTTCTAGATCGACAGCAGAGATATGTCCCGATGACTGACTGGATTTGACAAGTCAAAAAGCAAGATGAAAGGGGATTTGAATTCTGACATGGATGATGAGTTGGCAAATGATTCGTGTTCATGGGCGATCTTGAAGCAAACAGATTTAACAGCCATTCAAGTATGATTCAGGGAATCTGACACCCAGTTCGTTAGCTAACAGATGGCCACCTCCCTGCGAGGCGTTACCCAATGATGATGATGCAAAGCAAAGGAATTCAAATAGATAGAGGAAAGGAAACTAGAAGGACGGGAAGCGGAAATGAGTAGTCAAAGAACAGACTGGATTTAAAGCATGAACTGATAGAAGCAGAGGACAGGCACATACAGAGACGCAGAAAGCTAATAGTAGAGAACAAAGAGTAGAAGTCGAGCTGACTTGAAGGCAGCATCAAGCCAGACAGAGCTAGAGAGAGTCACAGAGTATGTGTACTCCATTGAAAGCTTGAGAGGTTCAAGCAAACTCCTCGGCATAGGCCTATCATATTACTGTGACCCTCAAAGGTCAAGTTTCAGTAATGAGATCCTATGCACTCCATTCCTCTTGACTTCATTCTGTTAGTGAGACTCGAATCTAGCTCACTGTTGTAAAACCCCTACTTGAAAACATAATAAAGAGGCCACCACTGAAAGGCTAAACCAGGAGACGTAGCCCAGGAGCATTGGGTGAACTCCTTATTAAACTTGTTTTGTTTAAATGTTTGACTGTTATGTTTTCTTTGATTGCCTCAGTGTCTATGTATTCTTGCAATCTTATCGATCCGTTGCATAAGTAACATAGGCACATCCATGCACGAGTCTGTAATACCTTTTATTATTTATCCTGGATAAATTCCAGATCAAGTGGTATCAGAGCTCTAGGTTACTAAGGTGAGACAAGCGTGTGTTGGATTTTGTTGTTGAAGGCTAACTAGATCAAAGCTTAAATTAGGAGAAGGATAATTGGTTGAAACTGACCCGGAAATTGGAAGAGTCTATTCTAAGAGGAAAATGTCAGAAGAAAATCACTTGGAATCAAACCCCCAGTTCATGGATAGTTTTATGACCGTGAAATCCATGGTGGAGGAATGTATAGGGACTATAAGAAACATAGAGATGAGGATTCATGAAGCTCTAAACAAGACAAAGGAGTAGAAGAATCTCTCCTCCATGACCACTCTAAAGGCAAATGGAAAGAAGAAAAATTTCTCATGCCTCCTAATAGCACAGAAAATAAAAAGAAGACATCTTTGATCAAATTAGATGTTAAATTTGATATA